>OX235273.1:143658324-143724231 GCA_944472155.2 Trichobilharzia szidati
CTTGTTAAGAACTCTGCGTAAGGTTTCCGAAGTCCTTTCCTTGTATGGAATTATTACTGGCGATTTAGATTCAATGTTGTTGGTGTTGTCTTGCGCATGTTTGACATGCATGTCATTATTATTATTGTTTTTATTATTATTGTGGTGAGTGCTGTCTACTAGCCAATTGGTTGACAGTAATTGAGGTCAAGGTCAAGATGGACAGGCGGATACAGTTAAAATATAGATGAACTGACACAGCCACAAGAGATGCAAGGTTAACTTTCTGTTAGAAACAACCAATCAAAAGACTGTATTTTCTACTAACATTAACCTACAATAATGTACATCAAAATCTATAAATATGTGTTGATTTTCCGTAATAAACGTTCTGTTGCCTGGCCCTTGTCTTCTGTTGTTACGTTATTATTATTATTATTGAAAGCGTCAGTGTCATGCCCAGAGTCTATAAGAAGCTTTGCTGCTGAACTTTTTGATAGAATGAAATCGGCTTATTTTAACCTCTTAGGGAAATGCCCCATCATGAGATGATTCTCTTCAGGAAAAGACAGAAAATAATAACAAAATCTGACATCCTCTTAAAAGCCACTGAAAATCTGCACTAACAAATTCTTATGAACTAAAACATAGATTAGATAATTTAAAATTAGATAATGAAGAGAAAGTGGTTAGTTTAGACATTGTCAGTCCATGTCCCGTATACCGTTAAATATAGCTATACAGGCATTCGAAAACGAACTCATTGGTGACCAAGAACTCTAACTTAGAACGAAAGAACCACTGGAGGATGTAATGCTGGGAGTGCAGCTATACCTGACTTCCACAGTATTCAAATTCCAAGAGAAAATATACAAACAAACTGAGGGAGTTGCCATGGGGTCACCAATATCCCCGGTTGTAGCAGATATATTCATGGATAGATGGGAAAACATTGTGAATGAAATTAGGATTGGTAAAATTTTTCAATAATAGAGCACAAAAACTAAGTAGTACCAAGGAAAATCTAAGACAGGAAGTGAGGCATATAAGGGAAGCTTTGAAACTTAATAATTACCATGATAAATTAGTCAGAAAGTATGTAGAGAAATGTAAAAATGAAATAAACAATGATAGTAGTGATAGTGACAATAATAATAATAATGACGATAATAATAGTAATATTAATGACGAAATGCACGTCAAATATGCGCAAGACAACACCAACAACAGGGAATCTAAATCACCAGTAGCAATTCCATAAAAGGAAGGAACCTCGGAAACCTTACGCAGAATTATTGACAAGGCAGGAATAAAAGTGGCTGGTATTCAAACCACCCACAAACTCAATTAGAAACAAGCTTTGTCGGTTAAGGGATCCTGTGGAGCCTTTAAAACAAAACAATTTAGTTTATCTAATACCCTGCATGCAATGATTATCAGGTCAAATACATAGGTCAAAGTAGTAGAACAGGGGCAGTCAGTCAGACTAGCTGAGCATAAAAACTTAGCAAAATCTAGATTAGTTGACCCGAATAACATTAGAAATCTGTAGAATAGTTCAGCTATAGCACTCACTGCATGCAATTACACACAACACAGACACACAGTAGGATAGAATAAAGTGACAGTTTTAAAATCGAATGTAAGAGCGGGTGAAGGGATAGATTGACAACGGAAGCTTTGTTTATCGAATCAGCTGCAAATAAGTGTAATAGGAATGATTCGACACCTGTCCAGTCGCATGTCAGGAAAATTCTACTACCCCTATGACGACAAATAGGAGAGAACAAAGAAAACTATAAAACTCAAGTTTCGAAGTCGTGTGATTATAATTGATGCAATGATTATGAACAATAAATAAATTGTGTTCGAAACTTCGTCATCCAGTAAATAATACTGTATCACTGACTGTGTGATACATCTAATAAACAAACTAATATGGAATTACTTACTACCACAGTGCCTCTGGAAACTGTGTGTAATTGTTCAGATCACACGGAATAGGTGATCTGCTTGATTCCATAAATGCTAGTTAGTCTGAATTGATCTAAACACCTAAGTAGCTAACCAGAAATTGAGTGGTTTGAACTGTTCCAGCTGTCCAAGCTGAGTCAAACCGACCACTGCATCAATGATGAGCTGGGCTTCGAACAAGCGTAACGGCTCTCCGTTGTTTTGATGACTTCAATACGGCGTGTAGGCAATACTGTTTTGACATGAACGGTTTTAGCTACTCATCTCAATTAGTCAGTAGTATAAAGGCTAACCTACAAATTTTCTTTTCAATCATGCAGGCAATAACAAATAGAGGAAGGAATATATATCAGATGCAAATTTATTTTAAGCATTCGTTTCAATGATAGGAATAATAATTACGAATACTACTAGTATCATCTGTCTCACAAATTCTAATTTCAAACATTCGGAGGGAAATTCTGATTTATTCCTACTACTCCTCAGTTTGACAATGGTTCCCTCATTCACTCATTTAGGAAGCACCGTTTCAACCACAGGCAGACAGAAAGAATGAAGGTGCCAGAATGGGAAAGGCAAGATACGCCTTCACCAGCTTTAAAAAAGTTTGGAAATCTTCGGTACTGCAATTAGCATAAAGAACAAGATTCGGATTCTCAACACAAATGTGAAGTCAGTCAGCCAATTCTTCTATATGGACCAGAAAATTGCACTGCATGTCACGAAAAGGATTTCCAACAGTGTACTTCACACTTTCATCAACAGCTGCCTTCGCTGGCTGCATGCTGAATATCAAACGGCCAGTCCGAAATAATTAGTAACAAGAAACTCTGGTCGGCAACAAACCAACCAAGATCTAATCGCTCAACAAATATGTAGGAGAAAATGGAGGTGGATTGACCGGGCATACGTTGAGGAGGCCGTCGAGTGAAATCGCGTGCAACGCAGGCCACTGCCCAGGTGGAATACCAATGGGAAACGATGAGTGTGTTTCCAGTGTGAAATGGTATAATCAGATGAGCAATATTTAGCTTGGGCTTCGGTTGAGTGCTAGGTAAGGAGAGGAAATCAATTGACGAGGCTGTGCGGTTATTATTATTTTATTATTTAAATACAGAAAAAACTTGGTACAATATGGCACCAAGAAAGATGCGCCACACAATAATAATAAAACAACATAGATTAAAAGTAAAAATATAAGTAGAAAACGGATAAAGAACATCATCTGGAGGGAAAAGTCATTTGTAGCAAGTTCAAAAATCATTCGTCAATTATTGTCGGAAAGGGAAGAAAGAAGGAAATTGCAACACGTTCGCCATTGATTACGATTCTTGGCCATATCCGATAACGTTTCGAGCCATCGATTCGAGCTATCTCGCGGACCCCAACCAGGGAGTCGTGACGCACCAACCGATGCTAATCTAGCACAAATATCCTTCATCCCACGACGCCACGTCATGGACTGACCACCCTTCCGCCTTTTCCATCCCGTCCAAGGGCTAGCGAACAGAGACCTGTACGGAAGCATCTGGGATGACATTCGCAGCACATGTCCGAGCCACCGGAGCCGGTGTTTCCAGATGACGACACTCAACGAATGTTGATCTCCACTATGTTCAAACACACGCCGCCGAACCTCAGAATTACTCACGCGATGATGTCATCGAACGCAAGCAATCCTGCGGAGACAGCGATGATCGAACACGCAGAGTCGCCGCACATCCTCAGCTTGGAGATGCCAGGTTTCACAAGCGTAGAGCAAGACAGCCCGCACCGAAGCATTGTATACCCGACCTTTGACAGCCAGGCTAACGTAGCGACGGCGCCAGAGGTGGCTCAAGTTGATGTATGCCACCCTAGCCTTCATTATATGGTTGGAAATCTCATCCGTCACCCCTCCGCCAGCACTCACACAAGTACCTAGATACACAACCTTATCAACAACTTCAAGCGGTTCACCCGCAAGAGTGAGTGCAGGTACAGGCTCCTGCCAATCTTGTAACAGTACTTTGCACTTAGACGGTGAAAAGCACATACCATACTTACAGACACTGATCGCCAACTGATTAAGTGCGATTTGGGCAGCATGCATGCTATCGCACAGTAAGACGATATCGTCTGCATACTCGAGGTCGAAAAGTCTATCTCCACCACCACCTTCACGCACATCCTTCAGAGCTGACTCCAGAATGTCATCGATGGCAAAGTTAAAGAGAAATGGAGAGATTGGGCAACCCTGTCTAACCCCACTGTTGGTTGGGAACAGTGATGACAGTTGGTTGTATGCCCTCCCTCTACATGAGGACGGTGCAAAGTCCTATGTTAAAAACAGTCAATCATTACAATTCCAGCTAATTCAGCTAAAATATTTGCATCTTACGTAATCTTACTTATGCATTCTATTCTTCTTCATTGTCATTATTTCATAGATTTCTTAATTATGTAATAACCTGTTGTCAACGCCTTCGAATTAACTCACCTTGATTTCCGTAATTCACTTTCACCCCTCCTTCAAAACTTGTTGTCAGTATCTATTCGGTAATTGTTTTGATGAATCAATCTTTTATTTTCACCCCCCCCCCCCACCTATACCTGAAACTGATAATTCCTATGGACTAGAACAACTGCATGATTGGTGCAATCTTGATGTAAAAGAAAGCATACATATTAGGGTAGGGCCAGTGATGAGGAACTAACTGGAAAGGAATGCATATTTCTTCGCTCAGTTTGTTATTTTTTACAAAACATTTTACCAATCTATTGTCAATAAGTTCGTTAACAATGATCAGTCAATATTAACATGTCAATGGGGTGGTAATTAACGAAGAAAATTAATACACACAACTAAAAGGTAGAAATGGTTGCAACACATGGATTGCGTAATGCATGATTTTGGAAAAATGAAGAGTAATTAAGGAATAAGCAAGTCTTCAAGTTGATTACTTGGTTGGCAATAAAAATGGAGTCAGAACAATAAAAAAAAACAATTAGGACAATGGTAACTTGTAATTATAGATGAAGCAGTTATAAGAATAACAAAATAGTTTGGATAATTATAGTTTTTAAAAAGCTTAGGGGGAGGGTGAAGTAGTCCGGTTTATAAATTCATGTAACGATGGCCAATGTAAGGAAAATGGCTATAGGAATTTCTTCTAAACGCACAAGTTTAGCTTCTTCAGGTGAATTCCGATTGCTTCAAACGTATGTGAAAGACGAATTCGTACAACAAAATTAGGATTAGTTAGAATGCGATAAATAACTTTAAATGCTATATTTACATCACCAACTTTATGTTGACTCTTCCTACAAGGTGTGCTAAAACACATCTACAAGTAGATCTTGTTCGTCCCTTGCTTAATCACGCAAGATGATGTTCTGAAATACGATGATGAAACTGTGTGACTGTAAGCCCCATGTATTTAGCTTCGCAGACGAAGTCACAATGGTAGATGCTGGCTGGCTGGATTCAACATAGAACTTGGCACCGAAGTGCAGCAGTTCGAGTTGCCACGTTCCAAATAGCACACAAAGGTAGACAAGAAAATGAGTGAAGAGAATCAATAGAGTTTTGACAAGTATAAGAGTGAAACAGAATGAGTAATGGTAGAAAGGAATATGAAAGATTACAGAGACTGAATACATCTGCGTAAGCCATTGACAACGATTTTGAGCCATGTCACCTATTGTCTCCAGCCATTGATTCTTAGAGTCCCGAGGGCGGGCCCCAACCCGGAAGTCTGCATCTCCCTACCTGACTCAGTTTAACTGTCAAGGATTTCATGGATTGATGCCATGTTTTTGTTTGGCCACCACTTACTCTTTTCCAACCTGCACCTATATCAGCTAGTAATGCCCGTCGGGGGAGGCGATGGTTAGGCATGCGCAGCACGTGACCTAGCCATCTCAATCTATGTAACTTTATAGCCTCTTCGATTGATTTTCCCTCTTTGCCCAACACTCTACGCCTAACGTCAACATTACTTACCTTATTATACCACCTAACGTGAGAAAGAGATCGTAAACATCTGTGGTCAAAAACAGACAACCTTTTCATGTCTTCAACTCGTATTGGCCATGTTTCAGAGCCATAGAGAAGGACGGAGCGAACTGCTGAGCAGTACACACGTCCCTTGGTTGATAGTCGGATGTCACGCCTACGCCAGAGACGGTGTAAGTTAGCGAAAGCAGCCCGAGCTTTTTGGATCCGTGCTGAGATTTCGTCACCAATCAATCCGTTGGTGCTGATACAACTTCCCAAATAGGTGAAGTGGTCAACATGTTCTATCACTTCACTCCCTATCACTAAGCTAGGAGTTGACGTAGTCCAGTCCTGTAGCAGCATCTTACATTTTACAGGGGCGAATCGCATGCCAAACATACGAAGATTGCTGCTCAAGGTGTTCAGAAGACTCTGCATTTTGTCAGCATCCTCCCCTAACAGGACTATGTCATCTGCATATTCTAAGTCCATAAGACTATTCCCTGGTAACAAGTCGATTCCTAAGTCGTTAAGTTCAGTTAAGGATACTTCCATTAGCATATCTATGATGAAGTTAAACAGAAAAGGGGAAAGTGGACATCCTTGACGGACACCACTGGTTGTTATCAATTCAGATGACAATTCCCCATAAGCCCTTACATGGCTACGTGAGTTTGAGTAGAGTGCCTTGATTAGTGCAATGTACTTTCTTGGCACTCCCTTCACAGTCAAACATTGCCATAGTACCTCTCGATCCACGGAGTCGAAGGCCGCCTTCAAGTCAAGAAATATGGCAATTGTTGGACGCCTAAAAGTGTGTCTATGTTCTAGGATCTGTCGGAGAGTGAAGATATGATCTATGCACCCTCTACCTGGCCTAAAGCCTGCTTGATTTTCCCTCGTTTGTTCCTCCCGAGTTCGGCTTAGTCTGTGCATGATTACTGAGCCTAGGATTTTAGAGACTATGTTCGTCAGGCTGATCCCTCTATGATTATCACATGAGGACTTGTCTCCCTTCTTGAATATTGGTATAATAAGTGACTTACCCCAATCTGATGGAACCGTCTCTGATTCCCAGACGTTACCTAGTACCTTAGTTAAACTATATACTAGTATGTCACCCCCATATTTAAACACCTCCGGAATAATTCCGTCGGGTCCTGCCGCTTTGCCTCGTTTCAGATTACAGATAGCTTTTGTGACCTCACTTACAGACGGCGGACCAGTGTCTATATCCCATTCGGGTGTGTGCTGGATGGCGGGGAGGCTCAGTGTGGCTGTAGGCAAGTTAAATTGTTCCTCAAAGTGTTCTTTCCAGCGTTCAAGGCGTCTATCCTGAGAGCTAATTAAGGAGCCATTTTTCTCAGAAATAGTCTCACTTATGATTTGCCTTCTCCCACCCGTTTCCCTGATGAGTCTAAAGAGTTGCCTAGTGTTGCCTATCACCGATGCTTTTTCCATCTCTTTCGCCTTTGTCAACCACCACTGTTCACGGTCCTTGCGGAGACTTTTCGTAAGTTTCCTTTTGTGCAGCTTTCGCTCCTCATTGAATTCGGAGCTCGCCGGAATAAGTCTTCTAGCATCTATCAGTTCGGATGAGGCAGTCGAAATCCAATGGTTTTTACTCACCTTTGGATTTACCTTATTCACAGCTTTTACAGCTGTATCTATGGCTGACTGAATATTCTTCCAGGCTTCTTCAGGGTGAGCGCAGCTGTCGAACTCAGATATGTGTTTAGCTAGTTCTTCCTCAAATAGGGACTTAGTTTCCTGATCGAGCTGGGGACGTGATGGGTTTACCGCTAGCTGTTTCCTACGTCCGTTCAGTCGTAAGCACACACGAGTGCGGACCAGTGCGTGATCGGTATCTACACACGTGTTCCAGAAGGAGCGACAATCTCCTACCGACCCACGCCAACGATAGCTTATTGCTATGTGGTCTATTTGTGTCCAGCGTTGGTTTGATGATGGGGGTCGCCAGGTCAAACAGTGTCTGTCCTTGTGTTTGAAGTTAGTGCTTACAAGAAACAAATGATTATCTGAACAGAACACTGATAGATGCGCATAGATGAGGCGAAGTCAGTCAGTTTGTCCTTACTTCTCGAAAGCAAAACTAGAGTAATTGTGAAGAGACAGCGTACCTCTTCTGCAATGAATACTCCAGGCACTGTGTTACTATTTAGCTAGTGTCATTGTCGAGGGACTTCATTATTACGCACAAGAGCAGCGATTTCAGTGGCATGGATGACTGAATGCAAAACTTCAGTTTAACGAGTTCACTTAAGCAGTGAAGGTCAGCAACTAATGTTAAGTGATACACATTATTATAAAGGTTTCTATACTTCCCAATGAATCAAAACCGAAATGATCAAAAGAAATGAACACCGTAGAGCTTCTAATCAACCACAGAGAAATCTAGTTGAACTAGAAAAGCTTGAAAAGTCATCAGCCATAGGTCTACACGTTATTGAATCAGGTCATAAAATTGATCGTGACAATATTGAAATCGCCATCCAGAAAAGCATTTCAGGAATCACAAAGAACGTCTAATATCACCAGAAGAACTTCATATCAAATGGTGTGCAAATTATCTGAATAGGAATAATGGACTAAAATGGAATTTGACCCGATTGCAGCAACCCGCTCCCATGAATGAACAAAATCAACACAAATGTGACAAGGGATTTCACTATCTACACACATGCTGCTTTTATACTTTTATACGCTTTCCAAATCCAACAATCTACACCTGATTTTGTTATCTTTACCAGCTGGCCAATTCGACAACGGAAAACTGACCTTATGCTAATGACGACGATTAAGTTGTTAAATATATATAAGCTGAGATTTTGTAAATTGTGGTTTAGTAATACTTTGATAAAGCTATTAGCAGCAATAAATAGCGAAACGTCAGTAAAAACAACAATATCGTTTTGTTTTTCATTCATTGGGAAATGGCAGAAACCTTTATTATAATGAATATCATATACCCAATGCCCAAATTTTTTCAAACTGCTAATAGTGAACTTAGTTTGGACATATATAAATATACATTTAGGTTGAGTGATACATGCTTTAGGCTAACAATTTTGAAGAATTATTTACCAATATACACTTGGCAGAGATTTACTGTACACCTGAAATAAAGAAATGCTGTATTTGACGTTGCTTTAGAAATGTTATTATACCGTTAGCAGTTAGGACAGTTCCTTTAGAATGTATCATTCTGTCATTAACTAAGACAGAACAGAAATCAGCACAATAGTCCATCTGGACATTATAGTTCTTAATATTAGCCTCAGTAACCAACCACGTAGAACAGGATTATTAACTCGACAAAAGGACACAAACCGATTCAAAAGAAAAAACTCATCAAAGCTGCATCAAACTCACTTTGTGGTAAGGCTAAAATGAGTGTCTAGTTCATAAAAACGACCACACCATCACATAGTAGTGAGATAATAATACCCGCCATCATCGCCTCAGTATTAAGTCCTAATCAGCTCAATCGGTTAATCTCTACTTTACATCAAATTAGTTTTTTGTCTGTAAAAACTGGCTCTATAGTTTCTTCACAACAGTATCTAATACCGACAACTTTCAACAACACTGTTCATAACTAACCCAGTAGTTGTAGAAACGATGCAACAGTTGTGTGATGAGGACTAGGATTATGTACTGTACTACACATGTTTATGCCTGTGAATTAAGGGATGGTAGTCAAATTCTATACCAATAAAGCCGAACTAGTCATGTAAACATAAACAGGAGTCTTAGGATGATGGTCTTCCAAGATAAGAAGCATAGAATATGTGAATAACTACGCTATAACAATAAAGATGCCTGTGTCGCTGAAGTATCCAGACGCTCCACAACTATCTGTAGTGCTAATTTTTAAGGAGTCATCACATTTTTATGTTAATTATACAACATCTTATGCAATACGTACTTGCTGTTTTAGAACACAAAATCAATTCTGTATCGGTTGAGCAAGTTACACTAAAACAGACTATAAACCATATACACAGGTGTCACACACTGACAAAACTAAGAACCTTTTGCACAAAAATCTGCGCATATGGCTGACTTTCGCTAAATGTAGCTTTAGGATCAAGGAAAAATACGCACCAATTACTGGTTTAAGGACGAAAAAACTGGTTAAACGTGATGCCTACTCGACTTATTGCAAAAGTGCTGGAACGAGCCCCTGTTGGTTAGATATAATTGAGCCAAATCCCTACTATCAGTTTGCAGCCATACTGAAATGGGTGCTGACGAAAATTCCCCACGGGGCAGAAGCCTTCTGTAGTATTTGCAAACTAGTGCTACCTTGAGGAGACCCAAGGTACATTGTTCCCCATCGAAGGGCATACACATCATGCAGCAGTTTGTTGCCATTCTTTATAGCTGCTGATTGTAGGGAATGTGAAAGTATCGGCTACCTTCTTCACCACAGCTTCCCTCTACCACTACTACAGCAAATAATAACGTTAGGTGCAGTGTTAGTTAATGACACTTATTTATTATTTTATTTAAACGCAGAAAAACTTGGTACAATATGGCACCAAGAAAGATGAGCCACACAATATTGTGAGGGCTGAGATACTGCCCGGGCGCCCAGACCGAAGTAGGTGGTTTTCCTAAGGGACCACCCCCCGAGCCTTTGACTTGGAGTCTAATCCGCAAGGCAGCGGAGCAGCGTCAGGAGCGGCGTTCCCATGGTTGCCGGTGACCCATATGGGTTCATACGCCATTTGATCCAATTGAATTCTGGAGCCCATGTACCCCATGGTAACTGCTTTTAGTCTAACCGCTAACTAAACAACCTTCCTGCCATGGTAGGACCTGCAGGGACATGAGTCCCAGCCAGTTTAGCTTGTTAGGTCACTGCGGCATTCAAGCCCGACCACCACGGCAAGGTAGCAGTTATCGGTCGGTCAATGACAGGTTAACAGATAAGGTTCTAAAGCTCAATCGGATAAGGTGGCTAAGACACGCGCCACGAATGGGAAACTGATTTAAGTGGCGAGTCAGTCTGAAGGATGGTTAGGTTGGAAAAGCGAGGAATGATAAGATCAAAGCATAGCACTGAACCACGTACAGACATGCAGATAACCTGACTGGGTTCTTCGACGCGCTAACAAAATTTGACAAAAGAGCTCCCATGACCAAACACATTTTCATATTCTCCTACATTGTAACCATCATTACTAATATTCATTTAAATATTTTCCCTTTCGTACATCTCTGCCCATTTGTTTCATTTCTTTTTACTACCTAAGCGCTTTCCTAAGATGTAACAACTCGAACTGATTAAATTCTGTAGAAGTACTAAACTACCTCTCTAATTCGATAAAAGTTAGGTATAACAACAGTGATCTGAAGTGGTTCTCTTAGATGACCCGTCAAAATTAGGTCTTATTTTTCAACTAATTCTAGTGAAAACAAACCATTTGTCAGGTTTTATCATTCAACAAACAAAGCCTAGAAAGTAGCAATTCAGTCGCATGTATACTAATAACTTTCGCTCACGCATCCAAAACATCTTAGACTGACATTCAAAACATAATAACTAACAGACAGCGAGGAATTTCGACTGACTGTGACAGTTTGGTGATGGTTACCCAACGACAGAGTCTAATCTAATGGCAGGACTTATTACGAACAACGTTTACCAACAATGTTAATACACTGCAGCATTGCAGAAGAGAATAAGATTTTTTTACATTTATAGTGTGAAAATTATATTAAACTAATTTCCACTTCTGTTTTCCAAAACTCGTTCTTGATAAGACCTAACCTGAAAATTTGGTGATTAGTTGAATTGAATTACCACCTTACCATTTTTTGTACATACTCCGTTTGAGATTTAGCCTGCTGTGTGTCCAAATTGCAAGAAACATTGCCCTCTTTATAAGGTGGACTGATGATCGTGTGTTCCATTACTACAACATTTGGTTTGTCCCAGACAACACTGAAAAACCTGATTTTTAAGTTCGAACACAATGTAAAAGGTACGTTTCGAGGTATTCAGCTAGTTCACGAGCTTCGGTTGGAACATCGTGGCTGTAGAACTTCAACTTCTCTTGTTGAATTCGCTCATTAGCCCGAATACGTTCGACAATCTAAAAAAATTAAAATATACATAATCCTAGATACGAAAAACCTTAGTGATACTTAATTCAGGGCATGGTGGCGGTGAACCCTTGCTGATGCTTTTCAAATCCCTCAAATACTCAGCCTTTAGAATCAGTATATCACACGTGTCTGGATGATCATTGCTGGATGCTTTTTCTAAAATATCGTAAATACCGATTATTTTACTACAAAATGGAGAATTACGCAGTACAATTAACTTTTTAGGAACATCTATACAAAGAACATCCCCTTTAATAAATGTATCCGAACAGTAGGCCGTTATAGTCGACCCAGGTTCAGGAAGGTTATCAATGGTCATTGTAGCGAATCAGTTTACAACCTGCGCTACAAAAGGTACAAATTACAATGAGTTGTCAATCAAGCAGAGAAGTTTATTTCCTTTCTTTTTATAAATGATTACAACTGCTGGATGCTAATCACAAATGAAATTTTTTGTGTTGTCTACTTCACCATCCAGATTTCAGTATTTTGAATCTCGATAATTTCATCGAGGATATTCGCTCTCAAAGTGAATTTACTTCTATTGTAGGGAGGAGTGAAGAAATATTCGCTTATTTTATAGTTACTGATTGTGGTTCGTACTGAAAAGAATTCATCCTGCCACATAAGGTCAGACAAATACTCCATAATAATCACAAGCCCTGGTCTTCATACAGCCCTGAGATAAGGAAAAACATTTTATTGGAAATATTAACCCAATCAGCCTAACGGAGGCCTGTGGGAGATCGTATATCCGCCATTCAGAAACATTGGGTGTATAGATCCTCTGAATTCTTCCTTCTTCTGTTTCAATAGGAATAAGATTTTTTAGACTCACTACATTTTCTCGAAGCTTCATACAACTTTCTGTGGCTTGTCAAAGAATAAAAGCCAAGAACCTAAAAATGCCAAAACTGTAAGTTATAAGAAGACTTATCTTAAATAGAAAGTTCTCAAAATGTCGGCGAATTACTGAATCACTAGCAGCAGACCAATTAATTCACATATGTTCATCCTTCCTCCGACGTTGAGGTGCAAAATTTAGAAACGTTCTGTTTACGTAAAAATTTTCATTTACCATAAAAGGCATTATTGACGCGTAGGTGAGAATAAGTTTAGAATTGTTGTAAGCTTGGGACCCTTCACATCCATTTAGCTGAATTTTTAAAGTATTGGTTGTTAATTATGACAAAGGTTTTTTGTTATATATGTCCAAACCAAGTTGACTTTTAACGGTTTGAAAAAATTTGGGCATTGGGTATATGATATTCATTATAATAAAGGTTTTTGTATTTCCCAGTGAATGAAAAACAAAACGATATTGTTTTTACTGACGTTTCGCTATTTAATGCTAATAGCTTTATCAAAGTATTATTAAACCGGAATTTACAAAATCTCAGTATATATATAACAAACAGTTAGGGGGTGAGAAAATAAACATAGGTCAAGTTAAAGGGACATATTGAAAGTAAAAATAGCGATGAAGATAACTATACCAAATAACAAAGGTAATAGTATGTCTGTTATGGAATCGAAAAAAGAAAGAAAAGTTTACTAACTTGATCATCGTTCGTCTGTCTGGGGCATTTTTAGTTGTTAAGTTGGTGAATTAATATTAATGACACAACGAAACATACCATCTAATCTCAACAAACAAGAATATGAAGCCTTAAGAAATTTGAAGAAGGACAAAAGCATCGTTATAACGAAAGCCGACAAGGGAAATGTCACCGTGATTATGAACAGAACGGATTACGAAAAGAAGGCGATCGAACACCTATCTGAAGGACCATACTTACTCATTGAAGAGAAGAAGAAATCCGCCGAATTCAACAAAATGAAAATAAATACAAACAGAGTCCTTCAAGAAATGAAACCCAAAATTGGAAATCCCCTCTAGTTTAAACTAAAACCAAAGTCTTATGTAGCTTCAAGATTCTACGGTCAACCAAAGATACATAAACCCACAGTTCCATTGAGACCAGTAATAGATTTCACCAACTCACCGACATACAACCTATCTAAATACTTACTCTCGATACTACAACCACTACAAAAGGACACTCAAAATATTGTCAGGAATTCATATGATTTCAAATCCCAAATAGAACACCGAGAAATTGATAAAGAAGACATTATGGTAAGCTATGATATTAACTCATTATATACTAGTATCCCCATTACCGAAAGTCTTGATATCATCTCCAGTCTTCTAGAATCAGATACAACGCTATCACAAAGATGTCCACTGGACACCAGTCAAATAATTAAGAGCTTAAAATTCTGTCTAGAAAATAATTATTTCACATTTAAAGGGAGTTTATATAGACAGACAAATGGTGTTGCTATGGGTTCACCAGTCTCACCAGTAGTCGCCGACCTTTTCATGAATAAATTCGAAAATAACATCTTTTCAAGCATACTCACTCCTAAAATATGGTTAAGATATGTGGATGATACTTTTGTAGTACTAAAACGAGATCTACACAATTCATTCCTGGAGAAAATAAACTGTGTATGTCCCAGAATCCAATTCACTTCGGAAGCAGAATCAGACATCGGTGAACTACCATTTCTAGACTGCCTAGTTAAGAGAAAGGAAAACGGACATTTTAGTATATCCATATTCAGGAAGAAAACCCACTCAAATAAATAATTAGACTTCAAGTCATCACACCCCATCAGCGCAAAGATTTCAGTTGTTTCAAGTCTTCTTAGACGAGCAAACTCTCTGATAACCGACGAGAAAGAAAAAGAAGAAGAAATATCAAACATTACTGAGACTCTCAAGTAAAACAACTACCCATGGAACTTCATCAACAAAATCAACACAGACATCAAGTATGGCCGAAAACGCATCCCGAAAACATGGACATCAACAGTCGTCATTTCATATAGAGAAGAGACGTTAGACGATATCAGAAGAGTACTCAATCAGCTCGATATTAGAGTTTTCTTCAAAACATCAGACACACTTCAAAGCAACCTTGTCCATATAAAAGACCGAATCCCTAAAGATTCGCTATCTAATTGTGTCTATAAGATAAAATGCTTGGAATGTGATGCGATATACATCGGACAAACTTCTCGAGAAATCAAAATCAGAAGAAATGAACACCGTAGAGCATCTCCTCGACCACCGAAGAATCCTGTTGAACTACAAAGACTTGAAAAATCATCAGCCATAGGTCTACATGCTATAGAATCAGGCCACAAAATTGATTTTGACAATGTTGAAATAATCCAGAAAAACTTCAGAAATCACAAAGAACGTTTAATATCAGAAGCACTTCATATCAAGTGGAATCAAAATTGCCTGAATAGGAATGATGGACTAAAACAGAATCTGACCTGGTTACAACACCTCCCTCCCCCCCCCCATCAAGTGATAAAACCAACACGAATGTGATAAGCACTTTCATTATGTAAACACACGCTGGTTTTATAATCTCATACACTTATCAAATCCAACAATCTACACATGATGATTTTGTTATCTTTACCAATTCACCAACTTAACAACTAAAAATGCCCCAGACAGACGAACGATGATCAAGTTAGTAAACTTTTCTTTCTTTTTTCGATTCCATAACAGACATACTATTACCTTTGTTATTTGGTATAGTTATCTTCATCGCTATTTTTACTTTCAATATGTCCCTTTAACTTGACCTATGTTTATTTTCTCACCCCCTAACTGTTTGTTATATATATGCTGAGATTTTGTAAATTCCGGTTTAATAATACTTTGATAAAGCTATTAGCATTAAATAGCGAAACGTCAGTAAAAACAAAATGATATTGTTGTTTCTAATGATGCTTCCCTATTTAATGCTGTAGCGGCAAATAATTCCCCAAAATTATTGACCACAGCAATCATCACTCAACATTGGATGCTGACCCTCACTGTTTAAGTCGACTTGTTTAGCTAAGGGCTTCTGGTCAAGCATCATTGCCATTTGGTACTCCATCGTGTCACGTGCGTGCTCAATCACTAGCTAGTCAAGCACTCGATACGATTTACTATTTGGTCCCGAAATCTATCACGTACTTTGGTTGATCAATCTTGCCTTTTGCTTTATCTTCGGTACACGAGGAACGAATACTATAGAAGTTGTTGGTATAAGATCTTGCGTCAATATACTCCGTACAATTCGCGAAATTCGATACCGTCAGCCTCTAAAATGCTGCAAATAGCTTTATCAAAGTATTATTAAACCAGGATTTACAAAACCCAGTTTATATATGACAACTTAATCATCTTTCCTCAGCATTGGATTATTTTTGCGTTGTCAAGTTGACTGTTATTTGAAGACGAATATAACTGAAGGTATCATTTGGCCAGCAACTTGACTGGTCAGTTTCGGAATGAGGCAACGAGGGGACTGGTTTACCAAAAGACTTCATTTAAATTACACGGTAACGCCCCTTTCAGTTCACAAAACATTCCAGAGCATTTTGAGCCTCAGACAGATAAGTTCAACCCAGAGGTATCAGTAAATGGAATTTGAAAACTGTTATAAGATATAATTCCATATCAGACAAGTTTGTTTGATTTGTTCATCGAACCAAAGCCATACACGTGTCACCAAAATGACGCAACAACTATACTGGCTATGTGGAAAATTACACTAAACAATATGGCGGAAGAATATATGAAATAAATTATAAAGTCGTGTGAATAGACTGCTATGACTGTGAGCGATGAATTATTCTGCGGGCGTCATCCAGTCATTAATACTACATCAACGTGCTAAATCAAAAATCTTATCTAATATAGAATTCTAGCCAGGGAGTCAAGCTAGTCTACACAGTGCCCGAGGTTCGACTGAAAATTTGATTAACCTATTTCAATTTGGAAATCCATGATATTTGGCTAGGCAAATATTCCAGGGAACATTAACATCTTTCCGCACTCCTCGCGCCATCCTTCCGTCGTTCTAGCCAAACAGACAAGTCCCCATGCAGCAACAAGACAACCTTGATGGAGTGAAACAAGATACGTCTGACGAAGTTATTCGAAATTCACATATAGGCTAACAAAGAAATCTGTGCCTTCTGTTGGACTTCAGACTGGAAAACGTCGAGAATGTCCACAGATTCCTCATGATGAGCATTATGGTGTCTGACCAACAAATATAATTTCTCAACAGACGTACCCGATTGAAATCAGAAACCCTACAGTTAGGGAGAGTGACGCGAAACTTAATTTTTCCCTGAAAGTTATCAGAAAACTTTGTTGCAGGAACTCATCCATAGAGTAGGTTAATTTTGAATCACGTTAGTCACGCAACCATAGCTATATTCTCAAGGCCGCCGACCATAAAAAACTATCAAGCACAAGTTCTTTACCATTTAATGCCGCGCTCCGTGGAACCAACTGCCTTCTGAATTCAGATCTTTTGAAAAACTCAAAACGTTCTCAACACTGTCTGGTAAAACACATTGTCATGTCCACACTGACTCACCTAAAAGGTCACAACTGTTGATAGAACCGCAAAATAAAGACAGTCAAGCTTTTCGCTAAGACCATCAAATCAGCCCCAATTTAAGAAAAGCACTCTATGTGGTATAACCTGGTGGTTGGATGGCCGTCAATTCTTGTAATTGGGTGGCCTTTACGCATGATTCACCTGCGAACATTCTGTTTCGTATGCAACAAATGTTCCTTCATTTAACTAAATATTTTCCCTAACATTTTTGACTTTATTGTAGCTGCAAATAGCAAAAAGCTGTTAACATTAGTTCTTAAATGCTACTTTTTGTCTCTGCTTTTGCTGTTATCGAGTAATTTAGATACAATATTGCAACAAGTGCTGATAATTCCGCACTATATCATGGGTACTGTTTCACAAGAAAGCAAATTGCTAGCATATGAGATTGATTTACTTACCGAAAATTCAGATCAGCAGCCATACATTCTCATACTCCCTACTTTTCAGTCTATTCGACGGTGGCACAGCAGTAGGAGGCTCAATCCCCGGCATATGCTCTGCTTTACTTCACCAAGCCAGTAATACGATTGGTAGAGAGAGAAAGTTGGGCTTGAGGCTGGCGACTCAATCTCATATTAATAATAAATACCATCGCTGCTGAAACTTCAAAGCTCTAGCTTGAAGCCTGATGTTCCACTATTCAGTGTGGAAATGACTGCCTTTAGTCAATAGCCACATACTTTCTTTTGCTTATTTAAAGCGTATAATTTTAGAAAATATTTTACGGTGCCTTCTTTGATAATGCAAGCAGACAAGTCACTCTTCAATGTCCAACGCATACCATGTAAAAAGCAGTCATGCAGAAATTTAGCATAATAAGTTCTACCAATTGACTACTTTCCCCGGCATCATTCTACCTATTTTTACCCCTGACTGTTCCACTATTCATTTTACTATCAGCTGTCACTTAATCTGCTATAGCACTGGCCACTTCTATGCGTTTTTCATTTTCAAAACCTAAGTTCACAGTATTCTGCAATAACCTCTGTATATACATATATACATATGCAGAAATAATACTGCGAACGATGTCCTCGTAAATCTACATGTCTAGCGACCTACTAGGAAACATTAGCCATGAAAGCTACAAATGCGTAGTGTGCTATATTACTGGGACAGCCACGAAGCAGAGCAATGTTACAACCACAGTTGTTGCAACAAAGAAGGGAGGTTGGCGTACGTTGATCAGAGGATATGGTAGTGGTCACAGATGTGAATCACCCAAATCTGCAGGACAGCAACATGCATTTTGACGACTATAGATTTAAAACATGGGCTCAGTTCCTTATCTTACTATATATTAATTACTGTTTAAGATCTTAAAAACCGGGTAATATTTCCACCCCAAACATCTACCAACTGACCTAGTCCCTATATAAGATGTAATCCTGTTGAACCTACACAAGTTCGTAACACATCTTATAAGTCAGTATGTTCTATTTTTCTAACCTTTAAATCCCACGTCTGACTAATCTATCATTGATATATTTCATGGTGATTTTTACTTGGGCATCAGTATGTTCTACTGTGTCTTGTCCGTTTAAGGTGCCTGCGAATTTGAAACCTGCTCTTTTTATTCGTATTCCCTGTCCCCATAAAGTCTAGTTGAGCAGAGAAAACGGCGCCTTGTTTGAGCAAGGGGATATTTTGTTGCAGACATCCCGTTTTCGGTATTGAGACCAATATGGTTAGCATTACATATGTATAGGTTCATTCTAAGGACTGCATACCTCCTTCGTGTGTATCTTATCTGAGTATTTTTTAATAATACATCATCCACACCTATTGTAGTCTGACTTTGTTGTTTCTCAAAACTTTTTACTCTTCTACCGGAAATTGATTTCAGTCACGCCTGGATGTGTCACCTTTCTGGATACTGATTATTTATCAGTTGATTAAAACCACTTGTAGAAAACAAAACGAAATTCGACCTTGGTGGCGAACCCAAGATTTGACAGATATATGACCCCATTCTGATAGTTCACGTTATAATTCGACCATTTGAACTATTGAAACAATGCCAATTTGTCAAAGTATTATAGTACTAATTTATACCAAGTTTGGTCGTGCCCGTGAGAATGGTATGCTTTAATGCAAGTTCAGCTGTTTCTAAGAAAATATATACCACCGTTTTACCTATAATAACCACCTTATCTACACTGATGGAGATCAAGGAAGGCATTTCTTGTATAACTGGACTCTCAAGGAATAAGCAAATCGTCCTTGCCATCGTGATGTTATTGTGTGTTTCTATATTATTTCGGTATTGTTATTTAAATACATCCTTGTGATAATAAGATGAGAAATCACTGCCTATGCAGCGCCAATAAACCTGGATATCTATGATATAACGATATTATGCTGACAGCTGCACTTCAGATCCCACTGACTCACTCGATGGTAATATTCCGCTCCTGCATGCCTCATTCAACATTTTTTATGTAGTGGATCATGGTCACTCTGGTTCCAGACAGAAAAGAATCCAAAATCCACCGGTTGATGAACCATCAATACTTCTCTGCATATTTAACTGAGAATAACTTCTGTGGTGACATTCTTGCGGATTATATTGCTTAAAACATCGTTTACGGTAAACTAATTAACGTTTTTAGAGCAATCTTTATACTTTTGTGAGTAGCCCAACATATCGACCAAATGTAACGCAACACTCAGTTGTTACGCGCATTTGCGACAAATTCAAACAATACTGGTGCAAAGTGTGCTTACTTCATTATTTCATTATCTTCCTTGTAGATATATATATCTTGAGTCAGTGAAAAACTCTAAACATGCTTACTCCATGTGTACGTTATTATCATATTGATGATGCCTGTCATTTGGAGTCCCTCATGTGCATAAAATGAGAATATATTATTACAAGATGCATTCCATTGTTATATGAGGAAATTGACTTCAAATTTTATTTTTTCCCAAGTATTTGTAATTCATCCAACGAATACTTGTACTTGGGTTATTTTGTTAATGTGAAGTCAATATCTCTATACTTCTTGATATGGTCCATTGAATCACTAGTTATCAAATTTTTCCCACAAACTAAAGATAAAATGAGAGCAACCATTTATTTAACCGTAAATCATGTAATTTAAATATGTAACTTATATAATACTTATCCATGTCTAGAAAAACTGGTGTGTTTTACACAGGTAGGAATAAATATGTACCTTATTATATTATCATTACTAACTATACTTACTAATCTTATGTGTAATTTATCGAATTGATGATGCCTGTAAACTAGCATCCCTCATGTACAAAAATGAGAATATATTATTATTATCATAAATTAATACTTTTTCAAATTTTCAATTGCACAATTATTGTACAAGCAATTAGAACAGGTTTGTCACTGTCCAGGTCTAACTACACTGAACTCAACGCTGTTCTCAGAAGAATTTCAGCAACAATGTGTAATAACCAACACGAAAAACCAGAACACAGATTGGCGACTCGAGAATCCTGTATTCTTGCGCCAATATGTAAGCAACAATAAGGTTATTTTTAGACAAAGTCTAAGAATAAATGTCATAACATTTAATCGCAATAATACTTCTGTAGTATTTCTCCGTCTTCTAATGAACAGCGTACGATGGAACGATGACTGCAGTATCCGTGACTCCCGCCAAAATATGGAGTTGAGTTTGAGTAAACAACCATGAATTAATCGTTCATTCTTCAACTTCATTGACAAGGCTCTTATAAATGTTAAATTCTAAACTGTTTACGAATATCACCATCAAAGTTGAGCGACAACCCAAACTTCGTTCTGTTTCCTGCTGATAGTTACGGTCAACCAGTGAACAGCGTATATCCGGGTGAGTGCAATGCCACCACGTGATTGAACGCTTTTTCAGGAGGAGAAGAAAATTCTGCGCAGCTGCAAAATGGTATAAAATGCAATTATGGATAATACATCATTGAAACTATAGTTACAAAATAAATACAAGGAGAAGAAGCTATATGGCACTTGAAATGATAGTATACATTTGCAATATTTAATGCTAACCATATTGGTCCAAGCATAGAAACTATGATGTTTTCGATGATGATAAAGCTTTGTTCAAAAAGTGATGCTGTTGTGTTTTTAATCAAAGCAACCAGACTTTGGGCAAGCAACAAATATGAACAAAGAGCAAGTTTTAGCTTTAATAACGGCCCAGGTAGTTAGGATCAGATAGAGTATAATAGTGCGTAAATAAAAAGATTATTGTGAGGTAGGTAAGTGATATTTAAGTGAGGAGTGAATTCAAAAATTCGGAAAATTAGAAGCCGTAGAACAAGCTGACCTGTAAGATGCCACACGAATTTCTGTAGGGCCCAATGAGTAGCATCTTGACAAGAAGCTGAACAGGCTTGTAGGCGATAGGAGCAAACGCACTTTTTTATTTATAATTTAGATCTATACAACCCTAATTATTTTTTTTGTTGGGGGTCCAGACTAATGTTTAATTCTCGAGCTGTCAGAAAATGCATGTTGCTGGCCTACCGATCGTGTAACAACAGAAGACAGGGGCCAGGCAACAGATCGTTTATTAAGGAAATCAACAGATATTTATATATTTTCATGTACATCATCATAGATTATTGTTAGCAGAAAGACACAGTCTTCCTATTGGTTTTTTCTCACTCAAAGTTAATCTTTCATCTGTTTGTAACTGTTTCTTGAATGTCAGATCATCTATATGCTAACTGTATCCACCTACGCAAGGTTGTTGAAGCAGTTTTTGTTTATATTTTCTCACGACCAATATTGAGGATGTTAACATTGACGTAAATTACTGTCTACAAATTTGGCTAGCAGCCAGCTTTCACCACATTCGGAGCGATTTACATTTGTGACCACTACCATATCTCCTGATCAGTATACGCCACCCTCCCTCATTTTTGGTGTTAAGCTCTGATATTTTTTCGCAGTAACTGCAGTTGCAACACTGCATTGCTTTGACCCCGTCCCAATCGTACAGTATGCTGTACATTAATAGCTTTCATGACAAGTGCTTCCCATTAGGTCACCAGATACATCGATACCTGAGGACATTCTTAGCGGTATCACCTTTATACATGCATACATGTATACAAGTGTTTGTTACAAACGCCTAGGAAATTGCGTTTACTTTAAGAAGTATAAAGTACAGAAGTAGCTAGTATTACCGCAACTAAGTTATAGTCTATTTAACAGAGTAAAATGGGTAATGGAACAATTAGTGATTAAATTATGTAGAATGATCCTGAAGAAAACACCTGGTTAACAGATCTAGTCTTGCTAAATTTTCACGACCGATTTTCACATGGTATGAGTCAGACATTGCAAAGTGACCCATCAACTTATTTTATAGAAAAATACTGCGAAATGTAATAAAATTATAAATTTAAGATAAGTATATGAGAAAAGGTAATTATTGAGTGGGTAAAGTTATTTTGGCACAAAAAATAGCTACGTATTATTAACTGTATATATGCATGTAAAATATTAAAAGGTGTGGCTGCTAATATAATTATTTCCAGAGTATGTCAAACTTTGCTTTATGTCTACACGTAGGTATATTGAGTCAAAAGAGTAACACTTCACGAGGCATTGGTCGAGTATAAATTAGGCTGTTAGTTCTTTGACGACGTTCAAGTATGCTAGCAAGCTATTCCGGAAAAACTTTAAGTTCTATGGAAGCATGCGACGAAACAAAACAATTGTGACACAGTTGTCCTACGCGAGAAATTCACTCAAAGAATATACACGGAAAAAAGCTTAACTGATCATCGAATGCTGAACGTGCATACGCAATATGTAGTGCATACCATAATGGTCTCACTGATAAATCTATGCTAACCACAATGAAAATGTAATAGTGCTCAAACAGAATGCTTGTGGTGAGAGCAAGCTGCTAGCCAATTGGTAGACATTGTTCTACGCTGATTGGTGGAAATTAATCTGGGCTGATTCAACAACCGATCACAGCTGACCTAGACAAATATGATTCGCAGACAAGTGGCTCGCATTTCCGAGAAATATCGAAAACGAGAAAGCAGAAGGCTGCGTTTGTTTGCAAACAACCAATCAGAAGACCGCCTTCTTTCTGCGGGCAGAAGCCTATTAATGTACGTAAAATACGTATAAATACCTGTTGGTTTTCGTAATAAAACTGATCTGTTGCCTGGCCCTTGTCTTCTGTTGTTACATGCTTAAAGTTCTGCACTACCAGACTGTACAGGAGCAGGAGGTAGAAATGAGGCAGCTGAGAGGTAATCAGATGGAGAGCTAGGGTAAGTAGGATGTAATGAGTCACCTAGAGATGCCTGAGCAACCGGGTGGCTTAGTAAGATATGACACCTCAGGATCTGCTAACGCAAAACTTTCTGGCTTGCAGGATAGCTCATCAATATATTTACGACAAACAGGTTCGCATGTGCACAAAACCTCAGCAGAACGATAATAGGCCAAGAGGCAGAGGCACTGCATAGTATTAATTCCGTAGAGGACTTCTCCTGTTTAGAATAGTATGAACTTATTCATAAGTCTCAAGCTGTCAAAATGCATAAGGCTGGCATGTGGCAGGGGCTACGCAAATTTCCGACACTACCAAACCTGCCGATCAACACTTACCAGGCCCCTCCTTTCGGTGATGTCAGACCCCGAGGTGCTCAAGGAAACCGATTCGCCAGTTCCGCTGATAACTTAATGCTTGTCACAATTAGACAGCACACTGGCTTCTGTGGCACACGCTTCCCAAAAGGCTGTCTGAAACACCGATATATGAGGTCACTGTTCGTATTGAAAATTGCATAATTTCATACATGTATACTAAGAAGTCACTGCATGAGGCTAGGAAGTTAAAGGTTTTAATAATTTTAATATGAGAGTAGTCAGATCTCAAAAAGATTAGGCGGTAGTCAGTAATACAGGCTGCGGGCCTGCGTTTTCGAACAGGCATTACATACTATTCCTTCGAGAGAATAGGGCCCAGGAAAAGAGACTATCCTGGAAGAATCAGAAGCCTAATGCACAAAGAAGGTTATCAAACGCCATGTTCTGTAAGCACGTTTGAGTTCCCACTGCGATATTTCTTCTGACTACCTTCATGGAATAAGATCACGCATTTGAATAAGTGTGACGTATCCGGTCGGATGTTTCAATTACGGATGTTAATTATAATGGGCTTTCAATGATTACTTTATCAATACTAACACCAGGTATCACTGCATGGTGGCGTTCCTCATAAGGAGTTCAGTCTGGCGTAATTACTGTGTCGAGTAAAGGCGATGGCAAGCTTGTTATTTTACTAGCCAAAGCCTTAGAGACATTGCAAATTGTTCTCTTCATAAACACACCAAATAACTTAATCGAAAACCCTCAATTCTACGGTTACCTAGTTTCCAGTGATAAAGAGAGTGATGGCCCAACGAAAAAACTGGCTGTGAACAAAGACGTCAATTAAAGGTAATAATATACAACAGTTTAAGATGGATAACAAAAGCGTCTAACGTAAAAAAGGAATTAGTATATAAAGTAAAATACCAGTATTTAGAAATGCACCACAAAGTGTATAAGAGAGTGGAAGGAGAGAGGAAGAAATAAATGGTTTCAACTCACTGGAAACATGGTTGCTGAAAGTTTAACAAAAAGAATCACCTGGGAGGCAGCATGCAAATCAGTAAGAGTCGACAGGAAATCGAAAGATATCAAAATCTGATCTTTGACGAATTAATCAAAGACCACAAGAGATATTTAAGACAAGCTGACCCAGCTTGGGACATTTATGCTGAATGACAGGCGAATTTAAATTCTGAGCAAGTTAGACATTACAATCTGAAAGTTTGCCTATGCTAAAACACTTTTAACTTTGGTGGGTCTAGAGATCTAGGCACTATATGTCAGTCACTAAAGATGGCTGCAACAGTGGTGTTCAAAGGAGTCACTGAATGTACGCGTTAAATACGAGTGTTTATGAATAAATGGCAAGACAAATAGCTACAAATTACTGTATGTATAAAAAATTAGAAATATTAGACGACATTACCTGATCATTTGGAAAGAGAAATAGATTTGAGATAGAGTCATCATTCTGTTCTCACAAGTTTGGTAATTGAATTCCTATACAGAGTTTACCAAAACTTTACCAGTGTCACATGTCAACGGAATTGAGGGCGGCCTTAATTATGAACACCTTTACGTTAGCCGGCAAGCAAGGCAAAGAAGCGGAGTCGAAAAGACAGAATGATTTACGGTCCAGAAACTTCTCACAGGGAATAGAAACCTTGCAAAGAATGATGAAAAAGTAAGCCTAACTAGCTCATCCATCTTAATTCCGGGTAGACTTCAGTAATTATTCGTCCCCTGATCTCCTTCACATAAATACAGGGCATTTTCAGTGATGCAAAGCTGAAGAATCCTCTGTTCACATTTTAACAGATGACTAACATCTTGTAAATTATTCAACGTTATGCCAATTCCTCGAATTTTACCTTTCATAGTTTTGGGGAGGATTTGGTTGGTCTCCCCTAGAATAAACTAGGGTATATACAAAAACAACAAATCTTTCCTCACATGCTTAATTTATACAGAAGAAGTGTTCATCTTCCAGAAAGTAGCAGTCTTACAAGTGTCTTACTTAACGAGTGAAAGTTAGCAGCTGAAAAATTAAAATTTCCGTAAGGAAATAACGCCGAGTGTTCAAAAAATAACAGGTAATTTATGAAGCCGGAAATTATTGGGTTTGTTTGTCAAATAAAGCGTTTTCTAAGGGCATGTTCTCCTTTGTTTGAATAACCTAATATATGTTGATATCGATTGGTCCCAGAAACGGTGAACAGTTTGATTGTACACATATGGTGGGTTAATCTTACATTTTCACTTAATTGTGGAAGTCATTAGCAACCAAAAGGCCGTCACAGCAGCCTTTGGGAAAGAAGAAAGGTGACGGCACTGGGAGAGCAGTGAAACATGAACTTACAGAAGACCAAAAGCAGGAAATTCGAGAAGCATTTGACCTTTTTGACACTGATAAATCAGGAACGATAGATATCAAAGAGTTGAAAGTCGCTATGCGTGCACTTGGCTTTGAACCAAAGAAGGAAGAAGTAAGAAAGCTTTTGTCTGAATTTGAGTGTGATAATAAAGGTACCCTTCAATTAGTACATATATCTATTCTGTCTATAGACTCGATTGAATTTTCTGATTTTTTGAAAATGATGTCTTTGAAAATGCAAGACAAAGATGCGAAAGAGGAAATGCTGAAGGCCTTCAGACTTTTCGATGATGATGAAACCGGTAAAATATCTTTCAAGAACCTTAAGCGTGTAGCGAAAGAATTAGGGGAGAATCTCACGGATGAAGAATTACAGGTAGGTAATAGGAAAAAAATGACACAAAATTTAGGAAATGATTGATGAAGCTGATCGTGATGGTGATGGTGAAGTTAACGAGCAAGAATTTCTTCGGATTATGAAAAAGACAAGTTTATATTAAGTTCACTTTCCACTGCTGTACATATACAGTTATTTCCATAATATATTTTTTTTGAACCACTTACTGTTATTTCTGCTTCTGGTCCAAAATGCAGTATTACGATAAACTAAATGAGGGTTCTTAGGTTTTTGTTCCGCTTCACATAAACGATATGTGGGTGAGTAGGCGTAATAGTTAATCATTGTTAATGTGTGTTTATCATTTTCCATCCCTTTACTCTTTCTATGTTTTTGGTTGGTAGTGCGAACAATGATTTCATCTTCTCATGATCCCAAGATCTGATCATTTCTTTTTGAAAGCATTCACTTGCAACACTACAGCCTGTTGGCTTCCTACATTCTCGTTATATCAATTTAGCCCAATTCTTATGGTACCTTTCGTTTATTTTTTGCAGTGACTATGGTTAATCTGTAGATAAATACACTTTTATTTCATTCTCCCACCTTCACAGCAGTATACCTCTGTTGAAATGTTTCCGGAAATCTTAACAAGTGGCAGATACGGAATGTCTTATTTTCTCTTACAGAATTGTCAGTCACTGTAGATTTTTAAACGTGTTTTGAGGAATGCAATCCTTGTGTTCATCTCAAGTTAGAGGAATTTCTTGTAAAGTGTATATGAGTCCCAGGCAATTTCTGTGTTTATTTCACTCTAAACATAGTGACTAGCCACATTATTTAACTCCTTGTGTATAGTTACTGGAGACTAATTCTAGTGACCACAGCTTCCTTATTTCACTTGGATATGAAAACATTGTCAACTTCCCGACTCAACTGGATAATACTCTTGATCTCGTGTTTACAAATGACACAGGAATATTTGAAGCTTAAAAAAGAGCCCCACTACTTAATTCTGATCACTGTATCATAAGAATATTGCCCAAAGTATATGGAAGGCAGCACAAAAGGGTCTTCTCCTACCTTGGAAAGAAAACACAACACAGATGTTATTCTCATGACAACATACAGAGTCTAAGGACCATGTTAAAAGACACAAACCGGGACTTGTTTACTGGACAAGCTCTTGATAACACAATTACTAACGTAACACATTATCTTAATTTCTGTCTTGATGTTTGTTGTCCAAAAGAGACAATCTTCTTAAAATTCGACCGCTTCTCAACTTAAAAAGCTTCACCGTGAAAAAGAGAGGTTGTACAAAATGAAAAATAAATCTGTTACGAAAATGCACACTTTGATTAAAGCTGAATTACAAAGATTAAATGCTCTCTATAACCAGAAGTTTCTTTCATTTAAATCCTCATCTAATATGTAGAAGTTATTAAAGGAAATCACAGGTGGTAAGCAAATAATGAATGATACTTCCGTTGATGTTAATATGCTTAATAAATCCTTCATATGTATCCCTGTAGATGTTATGATTCCTAACTTTAATAGTGTAAATAATGACTGTTTCTCATGCTTTAATACGAATGATATCCTTAAGTGTCTTCTGTCTCTCAAACCTACTCAGTCTGCTGACATCTTATGTTATCCATTAACCGACACTTGCAACGAATCTTTTTCCAAAGTTATTATACCTGACTCATGGAAAAATATCAAGATTGTTCCAGTACCTAAATCAACAGGTGGACCTACTGTTAAGTTTAGACCCATCGCTGTTACCTCACCTTTTTTAAAGTTATGGAAAGACTTATTTTATTTAATCTTGAACCCACTTTAAAGCCTTTCAATGCCCCCAACCAATTTGCTTATAAACATAGTGGGTGTACCTTAGATGCCGCTATTGTCTTATATCATAATATAGTCTCTAGTTTAGATAGAGGAGCTAAATACATTTGACTCTGTACCTAGGTCTCTCTTGCTAAGTAAGCTTGCTGCAACACAAGCTGAGAGCTGGGCAAATAAGTGGTTGCATTCCTATTTTTCTGATAGGAGGCAGTACACCGTCTACAATGGGAAGTCCTCCACTACCTCACTTACTTTAGCTGGTGTACCTCAAGGTGCCGTTCCTTCTCCGTTTCTGTTTTCTTTTTTCTTACATGACTTGCCCCATTCTGATGTAGCCACTTTTGTTAAGTATGCTGATGACCTCTCTGTCTCTATGCCTGTCAACTCTCAGTCAGATCGTTCCAAATTAAATAACTTTCTGTCAGAAAGTAGTCAGTGGTCCTCTTCAAACGGTCTTAGGCTAAATCCGTCTAAATGTCAGGTAGTAAATTTCACTTTCAGAAGAAAATGTGACCTGCAACAACTAGCTAGCTCACATGGTCCCACTATCATTGACGGCATAGAGGTTGAAATTGCATCTAATGTCAAGTACCTTGGACTGAGTATTTCCTCCGATCTTTCCTGGTCCTCTCACATCTTGCTAGTTACTAGAAAGATGTTTCGCTTAACGTTCGACGTTAGGAAGTTAAGGCAGTCTGGTATAAAGCAGTCTTTGCTTTCTCAGTTTGTCAATTCTTGTATTCTACCCTTCCCTCTTTACTGCTCCCCATTAATCTTTCCTGGACTACTTAAGAAAAACTTTGCTTTGCTGAGAAGGGCACTAAAAGCCGTTGGTAGGGCAAGTTGGATATCGTTAAACCAACTGGTTAATACTATTGTGGATAGACATATAATGTCATGTAAGAAACTAGCGAATACTATATTGTCAGACCCTGAGCATCCTCTCTATACGCAGCTCTCTCCTTGCATTTAATCTGGTAGAACTAGAAGCAGCTATAGGAGGCTACAAAAACTCCACAATACCTTATCTGGCACAGCTGTTATGTGATGAGAAATCCGTTAGGTATGACACGATCAACTTACTGCGGCACTCTAACAGTTAGTCCCATTAGTTTTTGTTTTCCTTTCTTCGTTACTATTATATTGTTGCTCACATAATCTATTACACACTAATTTTATATTTCATATCCTGTGGTGCATTGTTTAAAAATGTAAACGCAATGCTGTTCTTTTTTGATTTCTCTTTTTTTTTTCTCTTGTTGTTGCATTTTATTTTTTAAATCTTATAAAAGTTTATGAGGTAATTAGATGCAATATTGTAATGCACGCTGAAAATTCCATACCTGTACCACAAATACTGTTTGGAATAAAGCTATTATTATTATTGTTATTATTATTATTATTATTATTAGTGCTGCCTCTAGACTCATCGCTTGTCTTTCGGCTATTACATCAGAGATTAGAAAAGCTGCTGAGTATAAATCACTGAGCGTCTGTCAAATGTAGACCGCCTATTTCTTGTTCGTTCACACTTCAATTACTTCATATGTAAGTAGACAAATGTCTGTAACAGCTCCGTACTGGTGGCATGGCTGGGAATCGTAAACTGATGAGGAGCTAAGTTCAGCCATAGCGTCCCAGGAGAGCGAACGCTCCGATGACATTGAACGCATGCTAGTCGTTGGCCGACGGCACCTGTCATTATCATATCTGAAATATCAACGGTATTCACCAACTAAGCAGCAAATTCCACTGCGATCACGTTTTTAAGGACTGTTTGCACAGTGTGTTAGTAGCTCGTTAGGGTTAGGATTAAGGTTAAGGTGAGTATGGGGTTAGAGTTATAATTCTCACTCTAGGGTTAAAATTACGGTTTGGATAAGGGTTGTGATTAGGGTTAAGATTAAGGTAAGGCTTGGTGTTAAGTTTAGGGTTAGGGTCAGGATTAAGGTTAGGATTACCATTATGAATAGATTTAGAGTTGATGACATTTATTTTAAGTTGTTTTTATTATCCACATTTTCCCAGTAAGCAGTCGTTGATCCTCTTACTGGAAACCATAGTAATTCAGCCGACGGCTTTGTGGGGAGACTGCATGACAGGATAAGAGAGATAAACGATTGACAAAAACTGCTCATCTTCTGTCACCTCGATGAATATATGTACAGAAACTAGTCTAACTTAGTAACTGATACTCTTCATTATAACTGGGACGTATTTTTAAGTCATGTCAGAGGAAGATACCCTGTCTGATGTGCTTTTATGCATTTTCTTGTAAATATACGTTATTTTTTGTGCAAAAATTCCTCATTTTTATGATTGGTCGGCTGAAGGTCACTCGTGCGTTCGCATCCCTTGGGACGCTGTTGTTAAACTTTGCCTGATGAGGATATGTGCACTTTTCATCATCGTCCATATTCTAAAATTCTACACTAATCATTATTTAGGCCTTTAGTTGTTCATACTCGTATTTATCCATCATAATATCATTGTGCTTCTGTTTCCTTTTTTTAATACAAACTATTTTCTAGGTGTGATAACTTAAACTGATTCTTCTCTGTGTGAGATGCTGTAGGATTTTAATTGCTTACATATTCATTAATAATCTTGGTTTATACTAATGACGTAGAGTTTTTGCTTAGCTATAATTAGAACACAGGTGATTAGCCTTTAAACTTTATCTGTTTCTGAACTACAAAAATGTTGTATTGCCACAGTATCTGTCTGTCTGTCTGTTTTCGACATAGAACTTTGCACATATGTGCGGCAGTTCAAGTCGCCACACTCCATGTAGCACACAAAGCAAGAGAAGAAAGTAGGAGAAATGCATAATATAGACAGTAAACAGAGGTGTGAGACAAAGGAATAGTAATAACGAAGAACAAAACAGTTTCATTGGAAATCATAAGTCACAAGGAGTGGATGCATCTGCGTCACTGAGAACGATTTTGTGTCATATCACCAATTGTTTCAAGCCATTGGTTTTTACCTTCCCGAGGACCCCAACCAGGAAGTCTACACCTTCCTACGTGGTATAGACTAACTGTTGTAGATTTCATTGACTGATGCCATGTTTTCGTTTGACCGCCCCTAGCTCTTTTCCAGGCTGACCCTATATCAGCTAACATTGCCCGTCGAGGAAGGCGATGACTAGGCATACGTAACACATGTCCTAACCATCTCAGTCGATGTAATTTCACAGTCTCGTCGATTGATTTCCCCTCCTTACCTAGTACTCGACCGAAGCCTAACCTCAATATTGCTCACCTTATTATACCACTTCACACGGGAGATAGAACGCAGACACCTATGATCGAAGACAGCTAATCTTTTCATGTCTTCCACTCTCAATGGCCAGGTCTCACAGCCATAAAGGAGGACGGAGGGGACTGTTGAGCAGTACACACGCCCTTTGGTCGATAGTCGGATATCACGTCTACGCCAGAGACGGCGTAAACTGGCATATGCGAACCTAGCCCTCTGTATTCGTGCTGAGATTTCGTCAGAGATCAACCCGTTGGGTCTGATGGTACTTCCCAAGTAAGTGAAGTGGTCAACGTGCTCTACCACTTCACTTTCTATTTCTAATCTAGGGGTTGGTGTAGTCCAATCCTGCAGCATCATCTTACATTTCACAGGGGCGAATCGCATGCCAAACATTCTTAGATTGCAGCTCAAGGTGTTCAGTAGACTATGCATTTTGTCAGAGTCCTCGCCTAGAAGGACTATATCGTCCGCATATTCTAAGTCAACGAGATTCTTCCCTGGTAGCAAGTCAATCCCTGAGTCGCTGAAGTGAGTTAGGGTTAAGTCCACAGTATCAAGAGATACCAAACAATTGCTGTTCAAAGAAACACAAACATACGAAACAGTGTCAACGTGTGAAATAGAATATCCAGTCTGAATCATGTTTACAAGCAAATTGAGAGAACAAAATAATCAATACATGTGGTTTAGCCCTAAGTGGGTTGGTGTTAACATGAGGGTTATTGACAAGTCACATGACAATCCACTTGTTATTCATTAGTAGCTAACATGAAGGAAGTAAAATTCTGTCCACAGATGATCATGCTAGTTACCTGTCGTCATTAGTAGTTCATTATTGGCTCATCGGTCTTCCGAGCTACGACTAGCCCTATGTTACTGCCTTCACTCTCCGAGCCATCAAAGCGGTCAGGCGTTTCCATAGTTAGAAATATAAAGCAAATTAGCTGTGGAACCAACTCTGAAACCCTTTTATCGAAAATTTTTCACTCCACCAGTGTCTTTAAATAGTAATTTAAGTTTATCTATTTGGAAACATCTTTCTTTGAAAGGTGTCTATAAAGGTGATTAGTGGAGGTAGACTTTCAGTGAAGAATTGGCCGTGCACTAATTAAGATTTGAGAAAAATAACACAGTAGACAAAAGACAAGTAGTTCAGCAAAGAGTCTCTTTTCGGTGAATTCATTTCCAAAGCTGTACAATCGCAAATATATATGGTTACTTTGTGTGTGTGTGTGTATACATTAAATTTGTCAAACGAAAATAGGGTTAGTAAGTGCAAATGAATTGGATGTTGATAAGAGGATAGCAACAAAAGTGATGAGTTGTCATAAATGATTGTTAAATAAGAGTTACGCAATGGCATGAATAGTTTGATGAATGAGGTGTCCTCAAAGGGTTTACATGGAAAAAAAATAATATACAGAATTACACAAGGGTTTATATATATTATTATTATTATATTATATATAATTTTGTTTCCATGTACACCCTTTGAGTACACCTCATTCATCAAACTATTCATGCCATTGCGTAACTCTTATTTAACAATCATTTATGACAACTCATCACTTTTGTTGCTATCCTCATATCAACATCCAATTCATTTGCACTTACTAACCGTATTTCCGTTTGACAAATTTAATGTACACACACATACAAAACAACCATATATATTTGCGATTGTACAGCTTTGAAAATGAATTCGCCGAAAAGAGACTCTTTGCTGAACTACTTGTCTTTTGTTTACTAATGTCCGAATGGGAATTATTCATGAATTAAAAAATAGCACAAGTGAATCTCTCTTGATTTCGCTATACCATATCACCATGGTGCATGAGTCCGCTAAACATCACGCTTTTAAGTACACAATATTCAAGGGGGCAATGTACTCCTTTTTAAAGACTAGTATAAATACGAAGTTTTTTGACATTCTGTCTTTGAATTACAAAGGATTGTAGAAGGTTGAGGTGTGATTACACTGCTGCTTTTGAATATGCTTGAAATCTTAGTGTCTTATGTATTTAATTACCTTAAACTAGCGACCTGGACCTAGAAGTTATTTCTCAGCAAACCAGATTCGTCAATTTGTAAGCAGTCATCACAAACTGACTTCAGTTAGAGAACCAGGAAACCAGGCAGTAATGGACAGCCGTTTCATCGTAGTTTGGGACTCCTCATCAGTGCGCACACATAACCACAAGGTGTAGCGGTCCAAAATCCTAATGGAAAATTGTGACCAGTGGTGTTCATCAAGTTCTGTCTGTGTGGACAGATACTTGCTGACGACATAGGCTGGCGGTCACGCTGTTAGATTCTGTCCCAGTAGCAGAATGTCAAGCCCTCCTCGTAACCTGAAGGTGTTGGGTTCGATCCCTAGTGGCGTCACAGGTGCGTTCCGATGAAGAGGCCGTAAAAGGGAGGAAACAGTGTCAAATACTCATTGGTTTTCATTGGTTCTGTAACTGAAGTCACATTATGAGCAAACTTGAATTCAGTCAAACTCTTGCAAACCGAGACTTGAAAATTTGTCAGGTCGGTATTTCATTGTATACATGCACATACATTGTCCAGTATTTGATTTCCAATTTAAATCTTAGAGCAAAATCATAAGAGATTTGTTGAAGTTATCTATGCTATCTTGTGTCTATAAGTATGGTATGTGCTATGCACCGTCTAAGTGCAAAGTACTGTTACAAGATTGGCAGGGGCCTGTACCTACACTCACTCTTGAGGGTGAACCGTTTGAAGTTGTTGATAAGTTTGTGTATCTGGGTAGTTGTGTGAGTGCTGGCGGAGTTGTGACGGATGAGATTTCCAACCGTATAATGAAGGCTAGGGTGGCATACATCAACTTGAGCCACTTCTGTCGCCGTCGCGACGTTAGCCTGGCTGTCAAAGGTTGGGTATACAATGCTTCGGTGCGGACTGTCTTGCTCTACGCCTGTGAAACCTGGCCTGTCGGAACTGAGGATGTGCGGCGACTCTGCGTGTTCGATGATCGCTGTCTCCGCAGGATTGCTTGCGTTCGATGGCATCATCGTGTGAGTAATTCTGAGGTTCGGCGGCGTGTGTTTGAACATAGTGGAGATCACCATTCATTGAGTGTCGTCATCTGGAAACACCAGCTCCGGTGGCTTGGACATGTACTGCGAATGTCATCCCAGAGACTTCCGTACAGGTCTCTGTTCGCTAACCCTGGGACGGGATTGAATAGGCGGAGGGGTGGTCAGTCCATGACGTGGCGTCGTGGGATGAAGGATATTTGTGCTAGATTAGCATTGGTTGGTGTGTCACGACTCCCTGGTTGGGGTCCGCGAGGTAGCTCGAAACGTTATCGGATATGGCCAAGAATCGTAATCAATGGTGAACTTGTTGCAATTTCCTTCTTTCTTCCCTTCCTGATGATAGTTAACGAATACTGTTTGAACTTGTTAAACATGACTGTTTTTTTTTTCAGATGAAGTACTTTATCCGTTTTCTACCTATATTTTTACTTTTAATCTATGTTGTTTTAATATTATTGTGTGTCGCATCTTTCTTGGTGCCATATTGTACCAAGTTTTTTCTGCGTTTAAATAAATAAATAAATAATACTATATTGTTACGATTTCACCTTTGAAGATTCTGTATTCCTCTCGCATTACATCTGATAGCTAATGACTAAAAAGATGTTAAAGTTTCAGTCAATATGCCAAAATTTATTGTTCTACTTCACAGTATCTGGTTCTGTTAAGGATCAGCCCTTATGAAATTTAATTTTACCTTCACTGACACCCATTATTTTTCAGAAACTCCATTCATTTATACTGCCCTATGAATTTGAATAAAGCAAAAACAACAGTTTGAACAGAATAAATGTGGTACTATTGTCATTTATTTCGTTGGCTTCTTATCGGCTGTGTACAGCCTAAAAAAAATTATTAAGTTTATGTACAGAAATAATTTTAACATGCAATTTTCACATGACATCAGTTGACAGACAGTTCAAGTTTAAACAAAAATCAATATATGCTTACAGTGGTAAATGAGTTATGTAGAAATAACACGGGAGACGTAAGATGATGAGAAACAAAATCCTGAGTTCAACTCGAATCATAGAAACGAGAGATAATCAGAATTACACTATGTAAAAGGGGGAGAGGTTTAAGACATTATGTGATCAGATAAAAGAGAGAGGAAGAGGGAGAATAACAGCTTCCAGTTACTAGGTCGGCAAGGAAAGACTGATAGCTGCTTCTTTCAGATTCCACGCGTTTGATAGCAATTACTTCAGCAAACATGAACTGTATTGAGCTATTTCTGTCTATTGATAATGTTAAAGGATTTTACGATGTACACTTCATGACCCGTGCCTGGCAATGGCACCGCTGAAAGCGTCAATTCCCTTGAGATGCAGATGTTTTGGTACATGTTCACCGAATCGGAGGTGTGCCCTTTTTTCTGTTCTCCCAATGTAACCGCTCCCACAGATATATGTTAGTTGCTGTACACAGTAAGAGTCAACATGAGAAGGATATCTGTCGACTTTTGATTGCACCAAAGAGCATGTTCTCCGATAAACGGAAACTATCTTAGCTGCAGAATAGGTTCTGGCTACTTCGGTTCCTGTAACATTATCACATAAAATTGAGTTGAATGAAGATAGGCCTTTCCCCCTGATATATACACAGGTGACTCATCAATATTGATTGCGCCTGCATGATTATTGATTTTCCACACCTGCATGATTATTGATTTTTTTGCACTCGCATTTAATTACTGAATTCCCATCGTTTGTTAATATTTTTTAAATGTGACATTGATTTTCCTAACTGTATAAATACGGAGTTTTTGTTTAACATTTCGACTGTTGTAGAGACAGTAAAAGCTCTTGTACCAACGTCCAGTCTTCTTTTCCTTGTCTTGCGTGCCCGGCGGTATTGTTGTTGTTGTTGACGTGCGATTAGGACAGATTAGTCAGCGCATTAAGTTAGATTCGCTCATAGTCTACAAGGTCCTAATATTCAGACATAACACACCCCCCTCTGTGATATGTTTGGCATTTGGGCCTTCACATCTTCCACACTTGTGAATAATATTTCTAAGGGTAATCGTTGTTTTTCAACATCTTTTCAAGAATTAGAAATTCTTCCGCTAATTTTTCTCTGTACAGCATATTTTCCTGACCGTATAAAACAGCGTTTTAACCAATGCTCGTTAATAGCTATTTGGGCGAAAACTATTGAAATAATGGTAGTATTTTCAGTTCCCCATGTTGGCTTTCGGTTAACTGATCTATAGAGACCACCATCTTCCAGGCTAAATAAGCTCTCTCTGACAAAAACTGAGTCCTGGGTCACTAACTGGTTGCATTCCTACTTCTCTAACAGAATGCAGTACACCGTATACAAAGGTAAATCATCCTCTGCTGTACTCACTGAAGCCGGAGTCCCCCAAGGCGCTGTACTCTCCCCACTTCTCTTTTCTTTCTTTCTACATGACTTACCATCTTCAAATGACATTAATTTTGTCAAATACGCTGACGATCTGTCTGTATCTTTGCCTATCAAATGTCAAAGCGACTGCTCTAAACTTAATGGCTTTCTGTCAGAAATCAGCCAGTGGTCCAAGGAAAATGGTCTTACCCTAAACCCCTCCAAATGCCAAACGGTCAATTTCACCTTTAGGCATAAATCCGACCTAAACAAACTGTTTGGCTCTTACGAGGTATGCAACATAGACGGCACTGAAATAGAAACTAAATCGGAAATTAAATACCTAGGTGTCATTCTATCTGCTGATCTCTCCTGGTCGTCTCATATCTTAGCAATTTCTAAGAAAATATTCCGTCTTACCTTCTACATTAAGAAGTTAAAACATTCTGGTATTACCCAACCCTTACTCCTACAATTCGTTAATTCTCGCATTTTGCCTATTATTCTCTATTGTTCCCCCTTAGTTTTTCCCGGGCTACTGAAGAAAGACTACATCTTATTACGCAGGATGTTAAAGGTTGTCAGCAGGGTAAGCAACGTGCCACTTAACCAGCTTGTTAATATTCTGGTTGACAGGCACATGGACTCATGTGAAAAATGGGCCAAATCCATTTTATCTAACTCACAGCACCCTCTTCACTCACAACTCTCCCCTTGCATCCCATCAGGTAAAACCAGAAGCCCTTATAGAAAACTATATGCTCGCACCAGCAAGTACAAAAACTCAACCATACCCTACTTAGCTCGTGTTCTGTGTGATAAAGAAAGCATTAGGCGTGACACCTATAATTCATTAAATAGTCAGTAGTACAACTGGATCTCGTCTTTCCAACCCACATCATCAATAGGTACAACATTTTCTTTCTTTCTGTTCCTTTTCCCTCTTCTTTTTCCGTTATGTGCTGCTTTCTCTCTTTCTCTCGCTTACGCCAGTTAATAAGACAGCTCCCACTTTTCTAACACCTTCAAACACTGTTTCAACTTTACCTTTGCTACTGACATGCCAATGTATTGTTGTAATAATGAACTGTGGTTTCCTCAATCTATGTAGAATTCTATTTATTGATAATGTACAAACTGGATGCAATACTGTAGTAAAAATGCTGAGAATTCCATTCTGTATCACAAGTACTGTTTTGGAATAAAGCATATTATTATTATTATTATTTTAACTGTCATATTAAGTGTTAAGATCTGATCAGTGTCAACAACTTCTGCTTGAATTTCATCAGTTTATTAATAATGTTCTCATTTTCGCCTTTCAAATGGGTTTCTTTATCTTGAAATGATAATACATCGGAAAGAATTCCTAGGAAACCTGTAAGTTACTTTGCTTGAACACTTGAGCTGGCAGCTTCAGCTACAGAGAACTCTCTCGACTGCTCTCTGGCCATCTTTCCCGTTAGACCCGAACTCTGGCCACACTAACTGCTGACTCTTTGGCCTGGCCCACCTAATCTGGTGGCCAGGCTGTTCTGGGCTGTTAACTGGTTACATTCTTATTTCTCAGAAAGAAAGCAGTACACCGTGTATAAAGGGAAGTCTTCCACTTCATTGTCTACTGAAGCCGGTGTCCCTCAAGGCGCTGTCCTTTCTCCTTTTCTTTTTTCTTTCTTCTTACATGACTTGCCTCACTCTGATGAAATAAACTTTGTGAAGTACGCTGATGACTTAACAGATTCAATGGCTGTTAACTCCCAGCTAGATTGTACTAAAATAAATAGCTTTCTGTAGGGAGTCAGTAAATGGTCTGAGTCTAACGGTCTTAAACTGAATCCTTCTAAATGTCAAACTGTTAATTTCAGCTTAAGATGTAAAAGACAGTTAAAAGAAGCCGTCGATTCTCATGACAGTTGTAAGATTGACGACAATGATATAGGAATTAAATCAGAAATTAAGTATCTTGGACTTATTCTCTCTTCTGATCTCTCCTGGTCTTCCCATGTCTTAGCGATCTCCAGTAAAATATTCCGCCTGACATTTTACATTAGGAAGTTAAGGCACTCGGGTATAACTCAACCCCTTCTCTTACAGTTCATAAACTCTTGCATCCTACCTATTCTTCTTTATTGTTCACCCTTATTCTTTCCTGGTTTGCTTAAAAAAGAACTATGTCACAATTCGTAGAATGCTGAAGACTGTCAGTAGGATGAGTGGTGTCCCAGTGGACTACATAGTTAACGTCATTGTCGATAGGCACTTGACTTCGTACAATAAATTTGCTATAGGGATTTGTCTGACTTGGAGCATCCACTTCACCCTCAGCTTTCACCTCGCATCTCCTCAGGTAGAACAAGAATTAACTTCAGAAAACTGTATGCTCACACGTCTAAGTATAAAAATTCTATGATACCATACTTGGTACGTATTTTATGTTTGTTTTAATTTCATAATTAAAAACACCAACTTATCTCTATGAGTGCTGTAATCTTTCTTTTTTCCCTCACCATTTCATGTAAAGAGAACATTATATTCAATATTTTTAAACATGCTAGGATTTGTATACCGCATCGACAACACTGTGTGAAACAAGCCGACGGCAATTTTCACTTGTATTATTATTATTATTACCTTAGCTGTTATCATTATTATTATTTCCATTTTATATGCTGCATGTTTTTGACACTAACCGTATTGTAAATGTAGAAAAATTTTCTGTGTGATTAATTTTATATATAATTTGAGGAAATTTGATGCAATATTGTGATTAATGCTGAAAATTCCATTCTGTATCACAAGTACTGTTTTTGGAATAAAGTAAATTATTATTATTATTGTTATTATTATTAACACCAATCCAACTAGAGAAGGGAGAATATAACACGGTGTATTTATTAGTGATAATAGGATTCGATTATAGACATATACAAGCACACCACAAATCCACCGCTGAGCTCTCCTCCCTTCAAAATTATACTGACCACCATGTATGTCAATCCCTACGGATAAAGAAGTTGATCGTTGACGGTGAAACGATTGACGTTCAATTGACTTGACTAACTTCTTTGATCCCCTACAAGTTCATCGACAGTTAGATTTGTAGGAAGTCACTTCATGTAGTTTGAATTTTTTTCATATTTCAATCTAAGGGTTATGATTATAACCTTTGACATCATCATCAACATCCTCGAATCCTGTTGTGCTTTCAATTCTGACAGTGTGAAGAAACTAATGTGTCGAAGGTGAAACTGTCGTCAGTAACTGACTAAGTGAGTATTAACATACAACTTTGCATAGAGGGTGCGGTACTTCAAGTCGCCACGTGCAAATAAGCAGACAGAAGAGAGAGAAAAGAAATTTGAAGGGAATATAATGAGCAGAAATGTACAGGAGAAAAACATGAGGGTCTAGTGGATACATTGGAGAACACAAAGCGTCACCGAGGCCGATTTTGTGCCATATCACCGATAGTCCCTAGTCATTGGTTCTAAGAATCTTGAGAACCTAAACGAGATAGTCCATACCTTCCTAAGTGTCTCTCAAACCAATAGTCAGAGGCTTTATGAACTGCTGTTAGGTTCTGATTTGCCTACCACAGACCTTTTTCCAATATAATCCCATGTCAGCTAACACTTCATGTCTAGAAAGGCGGGCACTTGGTACGCGTAACACGTGTGCCATCAATGTAGCGCCATAAATTCATCGAGTGACTTGTACTCCTTACTTATCACTCTGCGCCTAACTTCAGTATCGCTCACCATATTATACCACTCAACAAGGTAGATAGAACAAAAACAACACCTGTGGTCAAAGACAGCTAGGCTTTTCACATCTTGTTGTCAGTGTGACAGAATATATTACTTGGTAATAAATATTCTTAGGATAAAAGTGCCATTTACAATCATCTTTTGGCTATGTTAGAGTTATATGACAGTTATTCTGTAAATAAAACCAAAATGTGTCACTTTTGACATTCATACATATAGTATTCATTGTTATTATTTTTATTGCTTCCTTTAATTCCTAGAGGGATATTGGGCTTCAGCTGCACGTCTTCATTGCGTTTGGTTCTCTGACAGCGTTTTCACTTGGCTTCATGTCTGCCCACATGCTTTCATCTCCTCTTCACATCACCTCCTCCATGTCACCCTCGGAAAAACAACTAACTCGCCGCTTCCCATTCGGGTTCCACTCGAACGGTGGCCTGGTGTGTGATGTCAATCACTAGATGGTTTTCTCGGAGTATGGCCAGTCCACCTCCATATCTTCCTGGTTGGTTCGCTCGCAGAGATCCCTGTTGCTGATCTTTTCTGGCCATCTGATCTTGAGCGAAGACAGCTGTTGATGAAAGACTGTATTTTGTTTGAAGTGCTCTTCATGACGCACCAAGTCTCTGGTCCGTATAGTAGCACTGACTTCACATTGGAGTTGAGAATCCGGATCTTATTTTTGATGCTGAGTGCTGTTGACCTCCACATAGACTTGGAAGAAATGAAAGCTTGCCTTGCTTTCCCAATCCTCGCCTTGATATCCTCGTCAGTTTCGCCTGTAGTTGTAACGATGCATCCTATGTAGGTAGGTGAAGGAGGCTGCTTCTTTCAGATTCCTCCAATTTATGCTGATTGTTGTCTGTTGTTGTTGCTGTTGTTGTTGGTCAGGAATCTTCATCACCTCTGTTTTCTCTATGTTCACCTGAAGGCCTATTTCCTCTGGATGTTTCTTCTACTAACTTGTTGCTTTTCACTTGCATATCTTCCAGTTTGTGGGAAATCAGACATATATCATCGGCGAAGTCCAGTTCCTCTAAGCTTTCTGTGTGAGTCCATTTTATGCTTGTTTCCTCACTGCCAATAAGAGAATATATTAATACTGTACTTCCATATAGTATATTGGGCTAATTATTATTTTATAAATTGAGTGCTTAAAAATGTTACTCAGCAGTCACACACGTATTGTGTGTGTGTGTGAGGACATGCAAAACGTTGGTAGGTGAGGCGGAGTCTCAACCGGCGGCCAACTGGTCATAAAGTTCAGTGTTTGGACGAATGATGAACTACAGCTTCTTACTATCTCATAGGTAGGATTTAGTATCTGCAACCTTGAAGGAACTCATGTCCCTTTTGAGATTCAAAGCCACATCACCCAGTGCTGCAGTCACAGACGTTACCAATGAGTTATTCAGGCTCGCGATTGCCTCCAACCATCTCTTATCAACAACTGAAAGTGTAAAGTGATGGCAAGCTACCTAGAATGGTGACCAAAGTGCAAACTTGACTGAATGATAGAATTCAGTCTACAATAAAGATAGGACTCGATGCATTTCAGTAGTTACTCAGTAGTGTCCAATCAAAAGATTTAGTCATTTTGAATGGAAGCCGAAGTTATCTGTCATCATTTCTTTTTGGAATGTGTAGTAGACGTAAAGGTTTACGACCTGTTGTGACATCTCTGCCCTTAGATTCGTCCGATTTAGGCATTGTATTCTAAGTAAAAGAAAAGAACAAAGCAAGAACGAATATATTTGCAGTTTTGACAACATGGGTTCATTTCATCCCGTGGATTCTCTTCAACTATGTACATCCTAAAACAAATCTATAATAATAACTTGCAAAATGGTATCTGAACATCCTTTTTTCACAATGACTTCGAGTTAAAGATAAAAAAGTAGACGAATTATTCAGGGTTGAAATGAGTAACTACTCATAGAATAATCAGACAAGGGAATAAGTAGAGCGTTCAGATTTCGCTTGGAAACAAAGATTGACTAGAGAGAGAATACAAGATCGAAAAAAACAGAGTGAATTTATACATATTACAAGGTGGAGTTGAATACGGTGAGAGTAAAATAATAAAGTTTAATTATGACAGAATAATAAAGTAGATCTGGCTGGCAAGTTAATAGTGGGATTTCAACTCAGTGAGTGAAAATCAAAATCAGGAAAGCAACACACGAACAAAACAATATTATAGTTACCTGCTTATGTTGACTACAAATGCATCTACTCGTTGAAAACCACGGAGTACTGGACAGTTGTTTCATCCTATTTCGGGACTTTTCGGCAGTAGACACCTACGACTCCACTAGGGATCGGGCTTAGAACCTCCAGATTACCAGGCTAAGCTCGTTGACATCAATCCGTGACCAAACATGAAAAAAATCAAATCCCTACGGGGTTCTAGAGGGCGACTCACAGAGTCACGACGAACAAATACGTGTGAAGAAGTTTTTAAACAGGGATGAACGAAGACATCAATGGACTGTGGTCGAAGGGGGGCAGGTTTAATTGAACGCACTGCGTTTGTAAGCCTGTTGACGTATGACGTGTGGTCTACCGCTGGTGAGAAGCTCGAAGGAGAAGCAAACTCACATTCTCCCAATCCACTTGGTGTTGGTAATTATCTGCATGCATCAATATGAAAGAATACAACATGTCGTATGTTTTCACAGCTAATTTATGCTCTTGGATTCAGATTCAGTGGGGAAACACCCATTTCGACTAATGTAGAGTTTATTGCAGTTTATTTTGTAAATGGTATTGATCTTATCGTCGATTTCTGTTGAATCTTTCGGCCTGCACAGGAATGAATGAAGTGATTGTGTTGACTTGTATGTTATGTCTATTTCAAATGGCCTTAATAATCCTGTCGCTACTTCACAGATATTCCTTATATGTGGTAGATTCGATTTTCTTGTTTTCTTTGAGAATGGTTCCATTAATGATTGAGTACAGGATGGACTTCATAGAGTTCTAAAGGGGACTTCTGACCAGTGAGTTCCATCGTTTTGGGTATTGACGACAAATATTAACCGATGACATTAGATAGCGGCAGTGCAGAATATCCGAAAGTCGGCAGAAGTTCGAATTCATCTGGCTACTAGATTCCGTCCCAATGATTGAACAGTCTCCCCACATAACGTGACAGTCCCGTCAGTTCCATCTATAGTTCGACTGTGAGCGTGTACTGATGAATACTCCCCAACTAGGACGAAATAGCTATCCAGTACTACCTGGTTTTGAAAATTCCTCCTACTAATATCGATTGTTAATGAAAGTGAACTCATAATACGAATAATAATAATAATTTACGTTATTCCAAAAACAGTACTTGTGATACAGAATGGAATTTTCAGCATTAATCACAATATTGCATCTAATTTCCTCAAATCATAAATAAAATTAATCACAGAAAATTTTTTCTACATTTACAATAGGGTTAATATAAAAAAAAATAGAAAACATGCAGCATATAAAATGGAAATAATAATAATAATGATAGCAGCTAAGGTAATGATAATAATAATACAAGTGAAAATTGCCGTGGGCTTGTTTCACACAGTATTGTCGATGTGGTATGCAAATCCTTGCATGATTAAAAATATTGAATATGATGTTCTCTTTACATGATATGGTGAGGGGAAAAACAAAGATTACAGCAGTCATAGAGATAAGTTGGTGCTTGCAGTTATGAAAGTGAAAACAAAGAATCAACAGGACCATAAATATAGTAGAAATAATAAAAGTAAAACTTGAAGGTATATGAGGATGGATGGAGGAGATTGTTTATTCACTAGATGAAAAAAGGTTAGTCAATTCTTCCCTGACACTATTTTCATCACATAAAATACGTGCCAAGTATGGTATCATAGAATTTTTATACTTAGACGTGAGAGCATACAGTTTTCTGAAGTTACTTCTCGTTCTACCTGAGGAGATGCAAGGTGAAAGCTGAGGGTGAAGTGGATGCTCCAAGTCAGACAAAATCCCTTTAGCAAATTGACTGCACGAAGTCAAGTGCCTATCGACAACGACGTTAACTATGTAGTCCACTGGGACACCACTCATCCTACTGACAGTCTTCAGCATCCTACGAATTTTGACATAGTCCTTTTTAAGCAAACCAGGAGGGAATAAGGGTGAACAATAAAGAAGAATAGGTAGGATGCAAGAGTTTATGAACTGTAAGAGAAGGGGTTGAGTTATTCCCGAGTGCCTTAACTTCTTAATGTAAAATGTCAGGCGGAATATTTTACTGGAGATCGCTAAGACATGGGAAGACCAGGAGAGATCAGAAGAGAGAATAAGTCCAAGATACTTAATTTCTGATTTAATTCCTATATCCTTGTCGTCAATCTTACAACTGTCATGAGAATCGACGGCTTCTTTTAACTGTCGTTTACATCTTAAGCTGAAATTAACAGTTTGACATTTGGAAGGATTCAGTTTAAGACCGTTAGACTCAGACCATTTACTGACTCCAGACAGAAAGCTATTTATTTTGGTACAATCTAGCTGGGAGTTGACAGCCATTGAATCTGTTAAATCATCAGCGTACTTCACAAAGTTTATTTCATCAGAGTGAGGCAAGTTATGTGTGCAAGAAGAAAGAAAAAAGAAAAGGAGAAAGGACAGCGCCTTGAGGGACACCAGCTTCAATAGGCAATGAAGTGGAAGACTTCCCTTTATACACGGTGTACTGCTTTCTTTCTGAGAAATAGGAATGTAACCAGTTATTGTTATAATAGGTATGTAATCATTCTTCTCTAAACAAACAAATCACCATATGTACTTATCACCTCTTGAGGAAATCACTTTTCACATAGTCTAATTCATGTGATGACAATGTTCATATTAAAATTAATCTAAAATTATATTCTTATTTTAAATGTAACAAATAAGATTTGATAATAGGTTGCAATAGAGAATTTCTTTTAAAATTTTGAAAAGGTGACCAAACCTGTGATGCCTCTGTAAGGTAAGGATTGTACTATCGATTAGTTACACAATGTCAGCCTTGCTCAATGTAATACACCTAATTACTCAAGCTATAAGTAGAATACAGAATAATGCCATTTAAATTAGCACTAAAAGTGAGCAGATAAATTGGATGACGCAACATAAATGACTAGAAATTGAGCGTTGGTCAAGTCAGTAACAGTGGTAGATTCCGGACGCCAAGCTACACCCCAAACAAACTTCAAAGTCGCCTACAGAGTAAGAATTAGTCTTCCTAAAGGTGTACGAATCAGACCTCCTCAAACTGCAGAAGCAATGACGATTCACTTGGTAAGTCCTGAACTCTGCATACAGAAGAAGTTCGTTCAATCACTACACTTGCAATGGACATAATCTACCTTATTACCCAACAAGTAGATTCTACCTAATCTTTTTTTCTGTCTCTTCATTAGTATTATTTTGTCTTCTCAATTGTAATATTTTACATTTTCAACTTTCTTGTTCTCTGCCCCCACCCGATTTGATTTCTACACTTCATTACCAGTGTTACTGACTTGACCAACACTCAATTTCTAGTCATTCATGTTACGTCATCCAACTTATTTGCTCAGTTTCACTTCTAATTTAAATGGCGTTATTCTCTACCCCACCTATGCTTAATCAGTAGAATACCTAACTTGTAAGTATTGATAACAAAACGCAAACCAAAAAGATGCAGTGTGGCGAGCGCTAATTATAAGATTTATCAGCTGTATATGAAAAGACGTTCATCAGTATAAAAACATCTCATAGCAGGGAGACAGATTTGATGTGAGGGAAGGCAAAGGATACAGCATTGTGGAGATATATGGGAGATGTGAAAGGAATTCAAAGAAACAATAGGAAGTCCAGAAGCACCACAACACGAAGATCTGTGCAAATAGTGCATTGAAAATAGGGTATTAATAATCTGGCTATATAGAGAAACCAATTCCACGTAAATATTCCTTTATGACATCTATTATCTTCTACCGTTTCAGCAGTAATTTACAAATATGTTCTATTTAGCAGTATATTGAAATAGGATAAAAATGTATAGTTTATTTAGGGAAAAGATTATAGGACTTAACTGGCAAGTAAGTCTAAACTAAGGACTCAGAATCTGTTATTGTTAACAGCATAATAAGGGAGCGTAAACAGGCCTATAAACCTGTACGGATGCATAGCCACTAAAACAAAGCATTCGCAAGTGGGGTTAGACGTTTATTTAGTCAATTTTAAGTTGATTCGGTTTGATCTATTCGTTTTAGTCCTAGGGTGATGTAGTGCGACGAAAGGTGTAGCGACCATAATCGAATCATTATAGTATCAACGCAGGAAACGCATCTATGTGTTCTACTGTATTGCCATCTGAAACGTTTTTGAAAAGCTCCAAAGACAGCAAAAAACCACTATTCTCCAGTAGTTTGCCATCCCATTAAACAAATAATAACATCGAAAATTCAAAATTACCTAAACAATGCCGTTACGCAACTATACAATACAATCTAAATAAAAAACGAGTACTTAGAATCATGTAGAATACTCTTAACAACGTGGGATTGAAAATTCCATCTGCAAGATTCACACACCAACAATTCCCGAAGACACTCCAAGAATCACCTTCATTCGTTCACTCAAACAAAATCACATTGATGAACAACAAATTTTGATGTGGTTATGTTCTCTGAGCTAGCTGGATGGTTTATTTGCGAAATTTTCATTGCCCAACTAGGCAACATCTTAAGCGCATACTTCAATTTGAAGTGAGCTTTCAGATTTCTCAGCGAGTTTATTAGTCATCTCTTCTGGTGACCTTCAACAAAACAACCAATCACGTTCATCAGTCATTACAAATATATGTGATGACTGCCTACATATTTCTATTGGTAAAATGTCCACGGACAAATGACCTTCAAATAAACTGACTTCAATTTATGTAAAAAAATGTTTGACTATATATTTTGATGATTAATAAAAATCCGAATAAATCTCCTGAAGAAGCTATGGCTTACACAGCAAAACGTTCAGAAAAATCTTGGTTTGATTTTCTTAACACGCTCGGATTAATTTAAATAATTTATAATGAATCAATCTGACTCGGCGCTCAAATTATTCCAAGAAGTTCGTAACACCTACGGTCTGGAAACTTATAATCATATATATATATATATATATATATATATATATGGTTTTTAAGAAATTATATTCCCGGTGAGGGAATTAGATCAAAAGTGTAAACAAATGAAATAATAATATTAGTATGAAATGGAATTAAAATGTCTGTGATTGTAATCATAGTTAAATGTCAAGTGGCAAAACAACTAATGTCATATATAGAGTAATACATAAAGCAGTCAGTAAGACGTTCTTTGCAGCAGAATTACAAATGACGTTCACCAACCGTAAGTTGTTCTCCATCTCTGTAAAGGTTAAGCTACCTCGTCTGACAGTCTCCATGTGCATCTATCAGTTCACCTGTTCTTGTGAAGCAAGGTACATTGACCATAGCCAGAGAACGCTTTCCACACTGATACGAGAACATATTCCAGCATGGTCTTACAAGGGGGAAAGGAAGGGTGTGCGAAGCTCTATTCTAGAACACCTGATCGACTCCTGTCACTCTGCCAACCCTGACCATGATTTTAAGATCATCTACCGAATCCATGCTAACTTGCTGGCCGCGTTTTCTTCGTTACAGACTTCTAAAGACAGTGGAGGCCTTGGCAATTCATGAATTTAAGCCAGACCTTTGTGAACAAAAGAAGTATGTACAATCCCTACTTCTGCCTTGGCCGTAGAGGGATAGACATTTACCTATTTATTTTGTTTATTCAGTTATTCTATGTACCTTTCCCCTATTAAAACGATTATTATTATTATTATTATTCTCACTCTAAATTTTTCCTGCTTGTCCCACGTATCATTCTAAATTCAAAATTATTATTTTTTTGTTTTTACAATATTGAATTCTATCTTATCGAATTTCGAACCATGTTATGTAACATTTTATATTCGCCTACTGATCCTATAATTATGCACTCCTTTCCAACATCTATACACCTTATGTATTATTCTATATATGACATGAATCGTTTTACCACTTGACATTTAACTATGATTATAATCACAAATATTTTGATTGCGTTTCATACTACTATTAATATTTCATGCATTCACACCTTTGACCTAATATATATATATATATATATATGTATATGTATATATATATATATTGGCAAATTGATGTATCTATATGGCAAAACACATATATACTTTTATATAATGGCAAAGATTAGTAGCTCAGGCGGATGAGTTTGATGTAGTTGTATTCTTTATCTAAGTTGGATAGTTACTTGTGAACCTTTCATTGTCCCACTAGACAACATTTTCAGCGCATACTTCAATTTGGTGAAGTGAGCATTTAAATTAATCCACGAGTTTATTAGTCATCTCTCCTTGTGACCTTAACTGCGAATGGATATCCACGAAACTTTCATCAAAAGACATCTACCCACAAGCCAACCAACCAACCAAATTCAAAGGCCTCCAAGGTAAACATAAGGAAAATCATCTCACCATATGTATAAAGGACTTCTCATAAATTGCTACAAGACTCTTTGAACCTCTGGGAACTCATGTTGCATATAAACCAACAGAATCACTTCACTCAGCTGGCTTTATGTTAACCAAAAGACTCAACAGTGGAAGAAGATAAAATCAACATCATCTACAAAATAAATTGCAACGACTGCAAGAAACACTATATTGATCAAAGTGGATACCCTCTTCGTCTTCGCGTCCATGAACACAAACTAGCCATCAAAAGACACGATATCCACTCCATCACACTGCTGTATGCAGAAACAAGTTCTGAGTGGAACGCAGGGCTTCAATAGCACGTCTCCACTTTGTCCTGTTCTCTGCAGTCTTCTGAAGCTGACCTTACGACTGTCTGTAAGCTTTCAACTCCTCCTTACATGATCTCATCCATGTCACTCTCAGACTAAAGCCCAACTCATCGTTCCCCAATCAGGGTAACTCTGGAAAGTGTGGCTGGCATGCGATGTCAAGCAACAGTTTCCTCAGCCCGTGTCCGATCTACCTCCATATTCTCCTAGGTATTTGTTGACCAATAGGTTTTTGGTTGGTTTGCCCCACAAATTCTTTCTCGTTGGTCATCTGCTCTTCAGTATGGAGCCGGAGAAGGCAGCTGTTGAGAAAAGTCTTAGGCTGGCTGTTGGAAATGCCTTCAGTGACTTCCGTGTCAAGTTTCTTACCCATGTAGAAGGACTAACTGACTTAACTTTGGTGATGAAAATTAAAATTTAGTCAGCATTTTACTGATAGAGTCCTTGCGATTCATGATTACGATTCCTCCGCCTTTATCAGGACGTCATATCATAATCTCTTCGTTTTTCATAAGTTCTTTCAGCTCCTTATAGTACCTCTTCGTCAAAATGGACCTTCCGTCGGATTTGGCATTTATAAACTTGTGACAACAGTCAAGGATTGACGCTTTGAGTTGTTGTAGGTTTTCATCTGATGTGGGTGTGAGATCGTAAGTTTGGTTTATTAGATTTTCGAACTGAACCTGGCATTGTAGCTTGTCAATACTTGATGGTTTTACGCAGAATTTTGGACCTAGAGATAGTGCCTCTAGTTGGGTAGTAGACAGTGTGTGATGTCTGAAAGATTGAATACGTACTTTTCTGGATTGCTTGGGAACGGAGATTCGGTATTAATTGTAGGCTTTAGGGTTTTGAGCAGATCTGCTTTAGTCTTGTTGCATTCTTTCTGAGTGATTTGTTGCACATATTCTTCTCTTTTTCATATGATTCAATGGGGATTTTCAAGCTACTCAAACGTTGCAAGGATCCAGTGACGGTGAATGAGCTGGATGGTTTCCTGCGTTACTCCGTCAAGTTTGCGGTAGGGAAGACAAAGATTGATTTCTTAAGAGATTGTATAGATCCACACGAGTATTCAAAGATGTATTGGAAGTCACTCAGACGCAACCACATCCACACCGAATACCAGAACACTCAGACGACATACACGAAACAACACTGGCTCCATTCAATCACGCGTCCTCGAGCTAGAGCGAAACGTCTACTCAAGACTTCATGCAGTCGAAAACTTAGATCAAGAACTACGCCATTCCTTCGAAGAATATATACAACAAATCACTCAGAAAGAATGCAACAAGACTAAAGCAGATCTGCTCAAAACCCTAAAGCCTACACTTAATACCGAATCTCCGTTCCCAAGCAATCCAGAAAAGTACGTATTCAATCTTTCAGACATCACACACTGTCTACTACCCAACTAGAGGCACTATCTCTAGGTCCAAAATTCTGCGTAAAACCATCAAGTATTGACAAGCTACAATGCCAGGTTCAGTTCGAAAATCTAATAAACCAAACTTACGATCTCACACCCACATCAGATGAAAACCTACAACAACTCAAAGCGTCAATCCTTGACTGTTGTCACAAGTTTATAAATGCCAAATCCGACGGAAGGTCCATTTTGACGAAGAGGTACTATAAGGAGCTGAAAGAACTTATGGAAAACGAAGAAATTAAAATTTAGTTGTTTATGCTGAGTGAAGAAGTACTGGGCAACTGTTTTGTCCTAGTTTGGCAGTCCTCATCAGTAAGCAGAGGTTGCAGTTCGTAATCCAGTGGCTTAATGGTCTACAATCTCGCCTTTTAACGAGAACGTCCTGGGTTCGAACTACGGTGGGCGAATACTAATGAGGAGTCCCAAACTAGGATGAAACAACTGTCCAGTACTCCCACATTCACTCCACTCCAATTCACCTTCGCCTTCTTTATTCTCATCATCATCATCATCGCAATTATAATTTTTGACATCACCTAACCTACTTTAGAACTCTTAATACTACCAACTCACCTATTTAGTGATCTTTTAAGAATTTCAGAATTGATCCACTCCAAATCCAGCCCCCTCCTCCTTAAAAGTCACGTTAATTACCTTTATTCATATCATACGTGTGTATATTGACTGGGCAGTTTGTAACATAATGCCTTTTGCAGTAATATACAGCTTGAAAATGAAGCCGTTTTAAAAGAAAAAATTTTATTGGGTGAATAAACTCGTTGTTTCCTTATTCAGGGTATTGTCTGCATCACTTTCTCTCTCTCTCTACTTTTACTCTGCTAAGCCTCGTTCCAAGTAGAATAAACAACACCATGATTAAGTGTATTAAGCAGACATGATACATGCTGTTGAGATAGGAGGAGACAGTTATTTCTCATGTGATCTGTACATCAAATATTTGACCTTAATGCATACGACTAAAGGTCATATCACTGAATTTTTATTGGTGCATACTGACCAATCAAAACAGAATTTTTTTAATATCTTAAACGGGTAATTTAGTGTTCATGTGGAATAACGATTTAATTCCCCGTAATTCCTAGTCTAATTGTCTTTCCTGCGGATCCGTAAAGCTTTGCCTTCTCAATTAGAATTCTATATCTTTCTCGATGTGAAAATAGTATTTCAGTGATCAGCCGTGTAGTGTCGTGAATTCAAATCACAGGAAGAACGATGCGATGAATTGCAGAAGTGCGTCGGTGGCACAGTGGTTAGGACTCTCGCCGACCATGCACATGGTCCGAGGTTCGAGCCCCTGCCGGCGCACACCCGATATCTATGGTCGGCCTGTGAAATTTGGGCTACCGATATCCATGCTGAAAATGCCATACTCGTACTGAAAATACGGTGTGGCATCAAGCTGTAACCAAAAATAAAAATAAAAAATAAATCATGAAAGATCACTAAAAAAAAGAAGAGAAGAGAATTGGTATTAGGAGGATTAAAGGGCGAAGTTCAACAATAGCGTCCCAGGAGTGTGAATGCGCCAATGACCTTGAACGCATGCTCGTCGTTGGCTAACGGCGAAATATCAACGCTATTCACCTACTAAGCAGCAAATTTCACCCAGATCACGTTTTTAAGTACTGTTTGGACAATGTGTTAATAGCTCGTTAAGATCAGGGTTACAATTAGCATTAGGGCTAGAATTACGGTTTGGATAAAGGTTAAGATTAAGGTTAGAGTTAGTGTTAGGATCAGGATTAAGCTTATGGTTACGATTAGGTATAGATTTATAGTTGACGTCATTTATTTTAATTTGTTTTATTATCCACATTTTCCTGCTAAGCAGTTGTCTATCCTCTTGCTGGAAACCATTATAAATCAACTGAGGGATTTTTGGAAGACTGGAAGCAGGGTGAGAGAGATAAACGATTCACAAAAACAGTTTATCTGTAGTCATCTCGGTGAATACATGTACAGGAACTAGTCTAACTTAGCAACTGATACTCCTCGTTATAACTAGGACGTATTTTTAAGCCATGTCACAGAAAGATAACCTGTTTAATGCGTTTTCAAGCATTTCTTTGTCATTATACAACAGTTTTTGAGCAAACATTTCTCCCTTTTATGATCGGTCAGCTGAATGTCAGTCGTGTGTTCACATCCCTTGGGACGCTATTGTTGAACTTTGCCGATTAAAGTACATTAAAGGATCACTTTTTTCACCATTCTAGGAAGCATAATTTCAACTACAGGTGACAGCACGGTGGAAATTGTCAAAACTGGAATCGATAAGGGGCAAAGTTAGACTTTAAGCACCACTAACTACCAATCAGCGAATGACCTCGAACGCACCAATCATGTGAAGGAGGCATTTTTGTGTATGGAACATATATATTTATGAAACAATTGCATAGAAACTGTATAAAAGTGTTACAGAGGATACCTTCCTCTCACATGTGATAAAGATAGCTCTCAGTTTTAGGTTGGAGTATCAACAGAGTGTAATTCCATTGTGGGTAAAATGTATTTTGATAAAGTCTCATAGTGTTATACAGTAATATTTAGTGAGCAATAAATTGTGCTCCAAAAGTGGTCATCAGTAAATATTACTGTATAAAACTGTGAGACTTTATCAAAAAAAATGCTACCCACAATGGAGTTATACTCTGCCACAGTGCACAAGTCCTATTGCTATATCAACAGATTAATTTAACCACATTCTATGCATGTAACTATTTAGGTCTTCTAACAATAACAATAACCCTAATCGTTCCTAAATCTAACCCTTACGTGAAAATATTCCTAAACTAACTGTAATCTAACTCGAACCAACTCTAATGTCGCCTTTATTAAGTTAACCTAACCCTAACTTGTCCTTGGCCTAAACCGCAACTTAATCTTTCCCAAACCTAAGCTGAAAATTGCCAGATATCCTATTTACTAACATAGCACTTTGATAAGTATATTTTATTGATTTTGACAAAATTATTCGCCAGGTTTCATTAACTTGCTCAGTGAGCGTTTCAAGGTCATTGGTGCGGTTGCACTCCAATGGTAGTTAGTGGTGCTTAAAATTTAACTTTGTCCGAGAAGGCTAGACGGAATCAGAAACTTGGCGTGTTATGAAAAGCATTTCCAATAGCCTGCAGCAAACTTTTCTCGACAGCTGCTTTCTCTGGCTCCCTATTGAAGATTAGATGGCAGGACAGAAAGAATTAGCAACATGAAACTCTCAGTATATATGGAGGTGGATCGGGCACACTCTCGGGAGACCGTCGAATGACATCGCACGTCAGGTTATCACTCCGGGGGCCCGAATGGGAAAAGGCGACTTGGGCGCTGGTCTGAGAGTGACATGGAGGAGATCATGTGAGGGGGAGATGAAAGTGTATGGGCAATCATAGGACCAGATTCAGAGGACTTCGGAGAAAAGGACAAAGTGGAGACGTGCTGTTGAAGCCCTGTGTTCCTCTCAGAACCCAAGGGAAAAATAATAATTGGTGTCAGAAATTAAAACTACGATAATGATAACAACAATGAAGTATGTGTATTATTATTATTGTTCCCTTGGGTTCCTAGTGGGACATAGGGCTTCAACTGCACGCCTCCACTTGCTTCTGTCTTCTGCTGTACTTTTCACTTGCATCCATGTTAGTCCATACTGTTTCAACTCCTCTTCACACGATCTCCTCCATGTCACCCTTGCACCGACAAACCACTCGCCGCTTCCCTTTCGGGTTCCACTCGAGCGCTGGCCTGGTGCGCGATGTCACCCAGCGGCCTCCTCCTGAGCGAGTGTCCAATCCATCTCCACTTTCTCCTGCATATTTGTTGAGCGATTGGTTCTTGTTTTGTTTGTTCCCATAGTTTCTTGTTGGTGATTCTTTCCGGCCATCTGATCTTCAGTATAGAGCGACAAAGACAGCTGTTGATAAAGATCTGCAACAGGCTGTTGGAAATATTCTTTATGACCCGCCACCAAGTGTCTGACCCGTGATAGAAGAACTGAGTGACTTGACGTTTGTATTGAAAATCCGAATTTTGTTGTTGATGCTGAGTGACGAAGATTTCCAGATTGGTTTCAGGTTGATGAATGTGTTTCTCGCCTTCCCGATTCTCGATTTGACATCCTCGTCCGTTCCTCCTGTAGTTGAGACAATGCTCCCTAGATAAGTGAATGAAGTAACCTCTTTCAAATCCCTCCCGTTGATGGTGATTGGCGCTGGATGTTGCTGATGCTGTTGTTGTTGGTTGGTTATTTTCATAACCTCCATCTTGTCTATGTTCACCTGGAGTCCTGTCTTTGCTGCTTCTTCGACCAGTTTGTCGGTTTTCGCTTGTAAGTCTTCGATTTGTGTGACATAGAACATAAATCATCCACGCGCGAAATCCAGGTCTTCTAGATTCTTCACGTCCGTCCAGGATATCCCTGTCTTCTCGTTTCCGACTGTCTGACGCATAATCCAGTCCACCATAATTAGAATATCATTGGTGATAATAAGCACCCTTGTCTGACTCCTGTGTTTACTGCAAACGCCTCATTGAGTTTGTGTAGTGTGGTTTAGAATTTCCTGAGGTGAAACCTACATACCTGACTTCAGAGACATATCTTTCAGGAGACTATCATCAAGAGGTGTGAAACATGCTTGCTGGTTACCAACTATGCCTGCTGCCCAACTACGAACAGCGGAGTTAACTGTGTATTTCAGCCAGCTTAAATCCTATCAAAGTCGTAAGACGAAAATTAGTGAAACATTTTCACAGTCTGAAAGGTGTTAACGATTGAATAACTTCAAGGATTGTCGACATACTTTAGTGTGACCTTTCCAACGCTTTTATAACGTAACCTTAAAGACCACACAGACTTGTTAGATTATTTCTAAGTGAATGAAAACTTTCGACAGTTTGAAAGAAAAATGGATGACTGAAGGTTCAAACATATCGAATAATATGAGAACAATTCGTCATTGGTGATCACAGATACTCATCGTTATGCACTGCGCATCAGCGAATACAGATATTAGACTCTTTGGATAGAAAACAAGAAACCTAACAAAGCTACTACTTACTGGCCGCTGAATGACAATCTCTTTACCGTTGGATATGACAATCTAGGGCTTGATACCATCTCGGTTAGTGGTTTCTGATTGATGCAACAGCTATTCAGGCTTTCTTTATCATTCAGGTCAATCGAAAGCGAACTCTAATCTGTTCAAACAGCCTAACCAACCTGTTCCCACAGAGGGGCATCCTGGATTCTAATGCTAGTCACCATTCACCGATTGACTTCAAGTTACACGACCAGACATCGTCGAAGCATCTGCACAAGGAGTCGACATGTCAACCTGCGGCCGAGCACTCCAGTTCAATCGATCGACAAGCAAATCAAAATTGAATTAAATGATTAATAAGACTTGTTGCATTAGAGGTGGCTCTAGTGGTCTAGCATTTGAAATCACTGGCACTGGGTTCCAGCCTTGGTGGAAATACCATCACTCACTGGGGAATACAGACATCACGAGTCCCGAATAGGATGAAATGCGTGTCTTGGACTTCAGTGCTAGTCACCATCCACTAATTGACTTTATTTATAAATATGGATTTTAGGCATGCGTTGTAACCGCACACTGAGTACTTCATTGATCATTCTACTGATGTGACACTTATATAATGGCAAGCTTGCGTTTTAATGGTTGGTGTTTGTAGTCTGTCTGGTTTCAACATAGAACTTTGCACCGGTGTGCAGCAGTTCGAGTCGCCACACTTCACTCAGCACACAAAGGAGGAGAAGGAAGTAAAAAGAAATGCAAAAGAGTGACAGTAAACAGAGATATGAGGCAAAAAGAATAGTAATATCGAGGAACAATATAGTTTTATAAGTCACAAGGAGTAGATGCATCTGCGCCAGCCATTGACAACGATTTTGAGCCATATCACCGATTGTAACCTGTCACTGGTTCTCACCGTCCCGAGGGCCTCAGCTAGGGAGTCTACATCTTCCTACGTGGCTAGCTCAAACTAACTGTTGTGGATTTCATTGACTGATGAAACCATGTTTTGGTTTGACCACACCTGACTCTTTTCCAACCTGTCCCTATGTCAGTCAGCTAACATTGCCCGTTTTCAAGGAAGGCCATCGATGGCTAGCCTAGCATGCGTAACACATGTCCTAACCAACTCAGTCTGCGTAACTTCACAGCCTCGTCTATTGATTTCCCCTCTTTACCTAGCGCTCGACGCCTTACCTCAATATTGCTGGCCCTATTACACCTACCACCGAACACGGGAGGTAGAACGCATGTATCTATGATTAAAGACAGTTAGTCAGGCTTTCCATATCCTCCACTCCCAATGGCCAGGTCTCACAGCCATAAAGGAGGAAGGAACGTGCTGCTGAGCAGTACACACCCCTTTGGTCGATTGCCAGATATCACGTCTACTAAGCCAGAGACGGTGTAAACTGGCATATGCGAAACTAGCCTTCTGTATCCATGCTAAAATTTCATCAGCGATCAACCCGTTGGGACTGATGCAGCTTCCCAAATAAGTGAAGTGGTCAAGTAGTAGGTACACTAGAAGTCTTGTAGTGTTTTTAAATCTCATTAGGAAAAATGACTATATCCACCTTTCAGTCGAGTTATTGTGGTAGCCAGTGAATGCTTTGATAAAGAAACGTCTTATCAACTAATTCAGCACCAGTGACGACATAATTGATATACACCATCGTAGGTATTGTCATACTGAAACAATCACGAATTGTGATCGTCACTTAGCACAAAATTTCCAAGCACACATGCTAGTGGTATTATTGACAGCCCATCATCACTGCCTCTGGTTATCTTATTCAGTGAACTTCCGTGACCAATTGAACAACTTCATCAATGAATGACTGCAGGTAATGCACAAGTTACACTAAAACCAATTCTTACACCATGTTGTCAGTTGAATTGTGGTATAGCGAACGGATCATTCAATCAAGTGACTCTCCAGTCTAACAGTTAAGGCAATCTCCTGCACATCGGCCGGCTTGCCAGCCTTATCCCAACACTGACAATGATGACAAGAATAAATCAAAGACTTGAGTTGCAAATTATCCTCCCCACGCTTTCAATTCATGCCCGAGAAACTGATCCGCAGATGTTGCAACTTAAAAGAAAGCACACCATTTCCCGTCTACTAGCCCACAGGATAATAATCTCGACATGGCCAGTCTGTCATTTTTCTAATACAGTCGCCTTCTATAGGTTAAAACAAAAATTAGGTTTGAGATATTTTATAAAAAGTTTTTTCTTTTTCAAGAAATAACAATAAATGAATGAATTGTTTCACGTTGTTTTAATCGCCTGAATACTTTCCATTCTACATGTGACAGTGTGCTTTAGCTAGATTAACTGTCATTTTATTCGGTTTTTATTGATTGATCCCAGTTAGAAATTGATTTGAAAAACTAACAACAAAATAACCACCTTAGGATCTCAGTAATCATACAGAAGTTGAGTGTTTCGTGAAATGATATAAGTATAAAACATTTAAGCGAAGAATATTGTTTTCAATTAACTCTAATATATATGAGTTCACAATATTGGGACGCAAACGAAGGATAAGCTAGATAGTTTTGCCACATCTATGTGCATTTATCAATTCAATTGCACCTGCGGTGACAGTTATCTTGGGCGTACTACTAGACAGCTTAGTCAACGTGTCACTACTGAACATCTCCCATCGTGGTTTGGCAAAGGACAGACAAAAACAATCCGTAGCTCAATTTTGTCACACTTAATTGATAGTGGTCATGTAATCGAGAAAGCGAGAACCTTCAAAGTAATTGATCTTATCCCACCGAATCTTTCCAATAGACTTCGTATTTGTTTACTGCACACAGCTGAGGCGATAGGTATTCGAACTACTACGCCTAAACTATACATTCAAAAGAAGTTCGTACAGCAATTATCCCTTCCTTGGACTATTAAGACATAACCAAATAATGACTTCACCACCCCCTACTTACTTACATTTTCAACCCCTTTCTTATCATCCCTTAATCTTATCACATCTTCATTATAAACGTGTTTCATTTACTTCCCTTACAATCTAACATTATTTAATCGGTTCATTTGTGTTTACTAGCCTTTATCGACTACTATGTCTACCTGAACATTTGCTTGTTTAATCATGCTGTTTTTCATTATTCGTGTTATCACAGATTGCCTCACTTTTTCACCCTTATTATTGATAAAACCATTATTATTATTGCTATTATTATCATTAGTACTATTATGACTATTTGCACAATTTACATTCACCATCTTATTATCCTATAGACAAAACACCATGATTGGTTTATATTTGAATTTTTATTTGTAAAGTTATGTAGGTGTATTAGAGTTAAGCCTGATGAGATCTAATTGAAGCCACAATATTGTTCGCTTAAATGTGTTGTTCTAAATTTTACTATGGGAATATTTAATAGATGATATAAGTGTTCGAGATCAGATAATCGGAAGTGTGTTCCATTAGTGTGTCGTTGTAGTGTATGTGAGTTGAGAGACAGGCGTTTTTCCTCTAATCAAAATATTCTTAGGTATTAGAGTTTATAAAACGTCAGTACACTCGAAGAGATATTTCGACTTCAGCAGTCATCCAGTGTTCACCCACAAACTAAAAGACGTCTTACTTAATCTTAGCTCTTTTTCATACATATACCGTTAAATACTGTCCCTGTGGTTCAATTTATAATATAGCGTGGATGATTAAGCAACTTCTACGAATTCGAGAATATTTATCAGCTTGTCTCGTCGTTACATGGATGACACTTTTCTAGTGTACGATGAAGAGTTACGTATATGTGATTTGATTTTGAGCCACTTCAATAATGCTAACACAGCGATCCATTTCATCTACGAAGGACAATACAACAGGTCTCTGCACTTCCTCAATATCTAAATGACGAGAAGAGAGGATGGTTCCGTGAAAAAAAACGCATATTTAGAAAGCTGCCCTACTTAGCTCGTGTTCTGTGTGATAAAGAAAGCATTAGGCGTGACACCTATAATTTATTAAATAGTCAGTAGTACAACTGGATCTCGTCTTTCCAACCCACATCATCAATATGTACAACATTTTCTTTCTTTCTTTTCCTTTTCTCTCTCTCTTCTTTTTCCGTTATGTGCTGCTTTGTTTCTTTCTCTCGCTTACGCCAGTTAATAAGACATCTCCCACTTTTCTAACACCTTCAAACACTGTTTCAGCTTTACCTTTGCTACCGATATGCCAATATGTTGCTGTCATAATGAACTGAGATTTGCCTAATCTATGTGGAATTCTATTTATTGATAATGTACTAACTGGATGCAATACTGTAGTAAAAAATGCTGAGAATTCCATTCTGTATCACATGTACTGATTTGGAATAAAGCAAATTATTATAATTATTATTAAAGCTACAAACCAAAGCTCAGTATACACGCTTTCTTAGCTTAGTACCAGTGAAATACAAACGTAATCAATCTATTCAGGGACTTAGCATTTAGAGTGACGTTGATTTGCTCCCCAGATTCTGTAGAGAAAGAACTCCAGGTCATTCGAGATATTCTAAGTGAGAACGGATATCCAGAGAAGTTCATTAAAGCCGGCATAGGTTGCAATAGTCGTAAACATGAACTGGCATTGGTGGAGAAAAAGCCATTATTTTTACATTTAAAATTCAAGGGAGATTTTTCTGTGCACAGTCTATGCCAATGTCTAACCACAGCGATAAAGGAAACTTTCTACTCTGAGCCAACCTGTTCCTATGCTTCAGCAGTCATCCAGTATTCACTCAGAAACTAAATGACGTCCTACTTAATCTTAGCTTTTTTCATACATATATCCTTTAATACTGTCCCTGTCGTTCAAGTTATAATATAGCGTGGACGATTAGGCAACTAGTTCTACGAATTCAAGAATATTTAACAGCTTGGTTCAGCTTGGCAAAGAGTGAAATCAGATGCATAAAAAGTTCATTTCTGTCAGATTTAGTAGATACAGAACACCCATCGACGCTAGTATACTACCTTTTAAGGAAATTCTGCACATTCCGAAGTTATTATCAAGCACAGTTCCCCGACCTTTTCTACAATTAACTGAAGCTGTTGCAATAAGATGAAGTCGTTGTTCTTACCGTTGACTAAACCTGGATTAAAAATTTTCTTTTCCTCTCCAAAGGTGCATTTCCTCCTAATTCTTCGTTTGATTTGTTTATTATTTATTTAAAAGTTAATATGAACAAATATTTGCACTGAGGATTTCATCATGAACTGACATCAGTTAGAGAACCACTGGAAAACCTGGGACCTGGAAGGTCCTGGGTTCGAATCTCGGTGGGTGCCTAATGCTGAAGAGTCCAAACTAGGACGAAACAGCTGTCCAGTACTCCCAGGTTTTCCAGTGGTTCTCTAACTGATGTCAGCTCATGATGAAATCCTCCATGAAATCAGACAAAATCCTTTCAAAACCAATACTTGAAAATTAATCTGATGCTCACTAGTGACTGGCCCTATTCAGGCAGTTAACCTGGGGTTCTAGTGGGAAGCCGTGACCAGTAGGGTACAGCAGGTTGAAGATGAGGCATTTACTCATCGAAGAAGACATTGCTAAATGGTCGCGCTATGTCGTGAATTGGCAGAAGTTAGAATTCATGGGCTGGCCATTGGATCGGGTCCCAGTGGCTCAATGGTCTACGAACTTACCTTGTAACCAGAAGGTCCTGGGTTCGAATCCCGGTGGGTGCGTAATGCTGAAGAGTCCCAAAACTAGGACATCAGAAACAGCTGTCCAGTACTCCCAGGTTTTCCAATGATTCTCTAACTGATGTCGGCTCATGATTAAATCCTCCATGCAATCAAACAAAACCCCTACAAAACCAATACTTGAACAAATATTTAACGACAATGATAATGAGATCTGTTCCTAACGCATTTTACTGTCACTAGCAATACGGCATATAAAAATGAAGCGGTTGCCTGAGTTCAGGCCACAATAAGTCGGTTGTGGTCGTAACAACGATAATGAGTGAACTAGTATTAGATACACGTATTCTTGTGTATTTGCACGTCGGTGGCACGCCCTACGTGGTTCGATCTCCGACCGAGGTACTCCTTTATCTCTCTAAGCCAGCAATAAGAATGGTAACGAGGGAAGGTTGGGCGTGAAGCTAGCCATCTCATCCCGTAATAGTAATAAACACCACTGCTACCGAAACTTCAGTGTTCTAGCTTGAAGCCCTATGTTCCACTGGGAACGTAAAGGAATAAAACAAAAAATCTGAACGAAGAATACAATAATTTCTCCTCTTCAGGTTCTTACAATTATAAAATATAATATTTGTTGTCGTTACAATAATAATGGCCAGTTATGCGGCGGATACCTTTTAAAAATGTAAAATAACAGATTAATAGTTATAGGGTGTCAAAATAAATAGTCGTATTTGTGTGACAAATGTGCTGCAAGGCTAAAATCGATTACAAAATATTTCGGTGAAATGGGAGACAATGGTGGAGATTAGTCGTAATAGATTCGTAGAATGTCGGGTAGAAAAAATTGACAAGTTAGGTCAAGGTTATAAAGGGCGTCATGTGAGTAGCTAGTACAAAATAGTAAACATTAAAGAGGAGATAGTAAGATTTCATTGAGAAGTTCATCATGAAATAATCAGTGCATGAAATGGAACAAGTGGAGACATATATTGAGAAAAGAGATAGCGTGGTTTTTAAGAACGCAATATTTAGCGAAGGGACTCCTTTCAACAAATTTATTATCAAGCTGTGTAATCGTATATACATGGTTTTTAAGAAATTATATCCGGTGAGGGAATTAGATTAAACAAAATCCCTACCAAACCAATACTTGAAAATTAGGTCAAAGGTGTGAATACATGAAATAATAATAGTAGTATGAAATGCAATTAAAATATTTGTGATTATAATCATAGTTAAATGTCAAGTGGCAAAACAATGAATGTCGTATATAGAATAATACATAAGATGGATGTATAGATGTTGGAAAGGGATGTACAGTTATAGAGTTAGTAGGCTAATATAAAATGTTACATAACATGTTGTGAAATTTGACATGATAGAATTCAATACTGTAAAAATAAAAAATTAATAATTTTGGGTTCAGAATGACAACTGGAAATAATTCGGAGTGAGAATAGTAATAATAATAATCGTATTAATGGGGGAAAGGTACATAGAATAACTAAATAAACAAAATCAATAGATAAATGTCTATCCCTCTACGGCCAAGGTAGAAGTAGGGATTGTACATACTTCCTTTATACATAAAGGTCTGGCTTAAATTCATGAATGGCCAAGGCCTCCGCTGTCTTTAAAAGTCTGTAACGAAGAAAACGCAGCCAGCGAGTTAGCATGGATTCGTTAGACGGTCTTAAAATCCTGTTCAGGGTTGGTAGAGTGCCAGGAGTCGATCAAGTGTTCTAGAATAGAGCTTCTCACACATTTCCTTACCCCCTTGTAAGACCATGCTGGAATATGTTCTCGTACCACTGTGGAAAGCGTTCTCTGGCTACGGTCAATGTACCTTGCTTCACAAGAACAGGTGAAGTGATAGATGCACATGGATACGGTTAGACGAGGAAGCTTATCTTTCACAGAGATGGAGAACAACTTACGGCTGGTGAACGTCATTTGTAATTTTGCAGCCAGACCTTTATGTATAAAGGAATTGTGTACAATCCCTACTTCTACCTTGGCCGTAGAGGGATAGACATTTATTTATTTACTTATTATTATTACCATTCTCACTCTGAGTCCTTACCACTTGTCATTCTGAATCCAAAATGTTTTTACAATTTTGAATCCTATCTAATCAAATTTCACACCAGTTACCCGTTTTATATATTCTTTAAAATTTTATCATAGCTCGACTCAGAACAGTACTTTTGATACAAGTATGGAATTTTCAGCATGTGACATCAGTAGCCCTAATTTAGCAGGCTAAGCATTGGTATCAGGTATGCGTCAACCGAGGACCGAACCCCAGACCATGTGCATGGTCGGCGAGCGTCCTAACCGCTGTGCCACCGATGCACAGTGACCTCCTAACCCTGTAATTATTAACCCCTTTCCAAAATCTATGCATCCAATAAAATATTCTATATATGACATTACAATACTTGAATATCAATGAGATGCTCACTGGCGACTGGCCCCATCCAGGTAGGTAGTTACCTGGGGTTCTAGTGGGAAGACGTGACCAGTAGGGTGCAGCAGGTCAGGTGTGAGGACAAACACTCACCGAAAACATTGGCTAGCGGTTGAGCTATATCTTGAATTGGCAGAAGTTAGAATTCATGGGCCATTGGATCGGGTCCCAGTGGTTTACTGGTCTACGAGCTCGCCTTGTAACCAGAAGGTCCTGGGTTCAAACCCTGTTGGTGGGTGCGTGCTGTGAGGAGTCTCAAACTAGAACGAAACAGCAGTCTAGTACTCTCAGGTTTTCAAATGGTTCTCCGACCGATGTCAGCTCATGATGAAATCCTGTAACCAATCAACCAAATCCCTACAAACAAATACTTGAATATGACATTATTTGATTTGCCACCCGACATTTTTTACTATTTTTCAAGTATTGGTTTGGTAGGGATTTTTTTAAATTGCATGGAGGATTTCATCATGAGCTGACATCAGTTAGAGAACCACTGGAAAACCTGGGAGTACTGGACAGCCGTTTCGTCCTAGTTTGGGACTCTTCATCAGTACGCACCCACCGGGATTCGAACCCAGGACCTTCTGGTTACAAGGCGAGCTCGTAGGCCATTGAGCCACTGGGACCCGATCCAATGGCCAGACCATAAATTCTAACTTCTGCCAATTCACGACATAGCGCGACCATTTAGCAATGTCTTCTTCGATGAGTAAATGCCTCATCTTCAACCTGCTGTACCCTACTGGTCACGGCTTCCCACTAGAACCCCAGGTTAACTGCCTGAATAGGGCCAGTCACTAGTGAGCATCAGATTAATTTTTTTTGATTATAGTCACAAACACTTTAGTTTCTTTTCATACTACTACTACTACTATTATTATTATTTCATGCATTCACACCTAATATTCAATTCCCTAACAGGATATAATTATTTTAAAAACCATATATATACTCGTGTAAAGCTGGATGAAAAATTCGTTGAAATGAGTCTCTCGCACCGATGAACATTTTGTTATTAATTATAGGATTAGTGGGCAAATAGAATAAAAATTAAAAAATAAACGCTACATAACAGTGTGAAATTTGATAGCATAGAACTTCACATTGCAAAAAAAAAACAAACAAAACAGAATTGATCAGTTGTTTTTTCGATTTTCTACATGTCCCATTGGAAATTTTCG
>OX235273.1:143724731-143757608 GCA_944472155.2 Trichobilharzia szidati
TTGAATTTTAAATGTAAAAATAATGGCTTTTTCTCCACCATTGCCAATTCACGTTTACGACTATTGTAACCTATGTCGGCTTTAATAAACGTCTTGGATATCCGTTTTCGCTTAAAATATCTAGAATAACCTGGAGTTCTTTCTCTACACAATCTGGGGGGCAAATCAACCTTCCTCTAAATGCTAAGCCCTCAATCAGATTACGTTTGTGTTTTACTGGTACGATGCAAAGAGAGCGTGTATACTGAGATCTGGTCTCTAGCTTTCTAAATATGGTTTTTTTGACGGATGCGTCCTCTCTTCTCGTTATTTAGACGTCGAGAAAGTTCAGAGAGTTGGTGTATTGTCTTTCGTAGGTGAAACGGACTTCCGAGTTAGCATTATTGAAGTGGCTCAAAATCAAATCACGTATACGTAACCCTTCATAGTACACTTCAAAAGTGTCATCCATGTAACCACAAGACATTTCCATATTTTCTATCTCATCTTTTAATGGACTGTTTTTTCTAGTTTTGCTTGAAATATTTTTGCGAAAATAGTTCCTGATAGGGATCCTATGGCCATTCACTTCATCGACCTATCTGTACATTCTCCATTGCGATACTGAAGATTAGATGACCAACAAAAAGAAACTCTGTCAACAAAGAATCTTCTGTCGAACAAGTATACGGAGGGAAATGGATTGGACAAACACACACACTGAGACTGTACACCAGTCCACAACACACACCAGATCCTCTCAAAGGGAAACGATAGTCTAAGCATCGGTTTGAGCATGTTATGGAGGAGAAAATGGATGCATGCTTATGGGAAGTTGTTGATCCAGACAAAAAACCGCACAGAACAGAGTGAAGCGGCAATGTTCCACTCGGTAACTTAGGGAATACAAATAAATTCTGTCGGATGAAATCATGTACCAATTGCCCTTTGAATATCTATCACGGTGACTGTTGACCTAGGCCATATCGGAAAGTGTAATTTGACCGGCTGGAGTTATCGAGATGATGAAGATGTACAGCTATGATGATGTGGATACAAATCTTTCTCAACAGCGAACCCATCACCTAAAATTTCTTAAAACTTTTGTACTGTAGTATAACTCCTTCTGTTGCGGATTGCAGCAACTTCAAATGATCAATCGCTAAGCAAAGTCTCAAGTTATTTCGTCAATAAAATCAAATCTAATAATGTACGCACAGCAATCGATGTTTAGTTGTGCTACATGGCGAAATAAAGTTAATGGAAATTAGAGAAACTCTGTTAGCACTTTTTTATTCATTGTAACTCGATAACACCAGAACTTAAGCAACCAAATGGAAATCAAGAGACTATGAGAGGCATATTAAATGTTACACAGAAGCAATTTCACTATCACATGAAAACTCGTTGTTACTAGTGTACACTGCGTCGGTGGCACAGCGGTAGATTGCACACCAACGACGCAGATGGGTTTCAGGGTTCGATCCTCGGCCGACGCACTCCTTCAGTTTGCTAAGCCAGTAATAAGACTGGTAAAGAGGGAAGGTTGGGCATGAGGCTAGCGATCCCACGCGTAAAAATAAACACCACTGCTACCGAAACTTCAAGCCTCTACTTTGTAGCCCTGTGTTCCACTGGGAACGTAAAGGAGTAAAATAAAAAATAAATACTAGTGTACAAAACCCCTGCCCCCATGAAAGATCTGGTATGACCGAAGGTGGGTGTAGACTTCGGTATTTCTATCGAAATGCTCATATGTGGCTACGCGTTCATAGTCTATGCCAGGTAAATTCAATTCGCTACTAAAGTATAAGGGCAAATGAAAACGTGTGACCCTTACGACCGCACCGGTGGAAATGCAGATCTACCTAGGGATCTGTAAGACCATGATTCCAAACCTATAGTATTTATGGCCTCCAGAATACGAATGGCATGTGGACCTGTTTTCTCACCATCAACCATGGGAACATATCTTCTGACCCTGCTTCACTGCATTGTGGATCACACTTCAAGTCAAAAGCTCGATTGGGATGGGGTGTTGCATGATTGCAACTGCTTGCAACGGCGGGTCACACACACAGTTTGTTTGAATTGGTTTTCTCAGAGTTCAGTTTGTATGAATATCTTATCACTGACCACTACAAGCTATGCCAAGATGTACAGCTTTCACAGTCGACTTTGCCTTTAACCCTCTCCACTTCTCCAGGGTGGACAGACAGTGCATAGTTGATTGTCTGAAGTAAACACACACCTCACTAGGAATACAATCGGGCTGTCAGACTTACACTAGGATAGTAACTATAACTGATGCTCGCTAGTGGCTGAGAGACGAAAGTTACCTAGAGTTCGACTGAGACATCGTGATCAGTGTGGTCCACCAGCAGGTCAAAAGTGAGGACAAATACTCGCCGCAAATGACGATATAGTCCTTCTAAGCGAGGACGTTGACGAAATGCAGAGTCTTCTGAACATCTTGAGCTGCAATCTATGAATGTTTGACATGCGATTCGCTCCCGCCAAATGCAAGATGATGTTACAGGATTGGACTACACCGACTCCTAAACTAGAAATAGGAAGTGAATTGGTAGAGCACGTTGACCGCTTCACTTATTTGGGAAGTACCATCAGCCCCACTAGGCTGATCTCTTACGAAATCTCAGTACGAATGCAGAGGGCTAGTTTCGCATATGCCAGTTTACGCCGTCTCTGACGTAGACGTGATATCCGACTATCGACCAAAAGGCGTGTATACTGCTCAGTAGTTCGCCTCGCCCTCCTTTCTGGCTGAGATCTGGCCATTGAGAGTGGAAGACATCAAAAGATTAGCTAGCTATCCTTTATCATAGGTGTCTGCGTTCTATCTCCCGCGTGAAGTGGCATAATAAGGTGAGCAATATTGAGGTTAGGCTTGGGTCGAGTGCTAGGTAGGTGTGAGGGGAAATCTATCGACGAGGTTGTGAAGATGCATATACTGAGATGGTTAGGGCATGTGCTACGTATGCCTAGTCATCGCCTTCCTCGACAATGGGCAATGTTAGCTGACATAGGATCGATCAGGTTGCAAAAGAGCCATTGGTGGTCAAACCAAAACATGGCCTCATCAGCCAAAGAAATCTACAGCAGTTAGTTTAAGCCACCTAGGAAGGTGTAGACTTCCGGTTGGGGTCCCCAGGACGGTAAAACCAATGGTTGGAAACAATTGGTGATATGGCTCAAAATCGTCGTTCTCAATGGCTAGCGCAGATGCATCCACTCCTTGTGACTTATGATTTCCAATTAAACTGTTTTGTTCGTCGTTATTACTATTCCTTTGTCTCACACCTCTGTTTAGTGTCTCTAATATCCATTTCTCCTACTTTCTTCTCTTGCTTTGTGTGCTACATGGAGTGTGGCGACTTGAACTGCCGCACATATGTGCAAAGTTCTATGTCTAAAACAGACAGACAGATAGTGGCTGGCTCCAGTCGCTCTAAAATCACGGATTGGTAGAAGCTTGAATTCATGAGCTAGCCAGTGAATTCAGGTCCCAGTGGCTGAACGGTCTACGAGTTAGCTTTCCTTGTAACCCTAAGGTCCTGGGCTCAAACCCTGTCGGTGGGTGCGTACTTCCGATGAGTCCCAGGCCAAAACGAAACAGCTGTCCAGTACTTTCTACCGTTTTTTTCAACGGTCCCATAACTGATATCAATCAGATTAACCGCCATCCAAACTACTTTACAGGTATCGTCAGAGCTGGAGAGTGTAGGTCGTTGCATCGTCGAGAGGAGGAATATGAAAACGCAACCGACCACCACCACATCAAGAAGGCTATAGTCACATCACCACCACCTACCTCACCAATAAACAGTGACAATGTATTATTCATTCAGGAGTAGAAGACAGTGAAGAAAAAAGTTCTTCAGAAATCCAATGCACATTTCCTTGTTAGTATGTTGTGTATAAGGAAACAATAGGCAGCGGGAGAGACAGACAACAATCTGTCCGTCATCACAGAAATAACACTTTGAGAGAGAGAAAAAAAACGGGGATACCAGTACCTTAATTATGACAGAATTCTATTGAGATTTCACTTTCAAATGTATTACACATATGCATATGCACGGGAGGGATTTGATGAAAGAGGTTACTTCATTCACTTCACTTATCTAGGGAGCATTGTCTCAACTACAGGAGGAACGGACGAGGAGGACGTCAAATCGAGAGTCGGGAAGGCGAGAAACACATTCATCAACCTGAAACCAATCTGGAAATATTCGTCACTCAGCAGCATCAACAACAAAATTCGGATTTTCAATACAAACGTCAAGTCAGTTCTTCTATCAGGGATCAGAAACTTGGCGGGTCACAAAGAATATTTCCAACAGCCTGTTCCAGACCTTTATCAACAACTGTCTTCGTCGCTCTATACTGAAGATCAGATGGCCGGAAAGAATCACTAACAAGAAACTATGGGAAGAAACAAAACAAGAACCAATCGCTCAACAAATATGGAGGAGAAAGTGGATATGGATTGGACACACTTGGTGAGGAGGCCGCTGGGTGACATCGCGCGTCAGGCCAGTGCTCGAGTGGAACCCGAAAGGGTGACATGGAGGAGATCGTGTGAAGAGGGGCTGAAACAGTATGGACTAACATGGATGCAGGTAAAAAGTGCAGTTGAAGCCCTTTGTTCCACTAGGAACCCAAGGGAACAACAACAACAACACATATGCATATATAAATAAATATAATAATCGATAAAATGAAAAGAGTAATCGATATACTACTACTACTACTAACAATAGTAGTGTGTATCATTAAAAATATATGGTGTAGCGACAGCCAGCAGTATATATATGTGCGTATATACATATATCATGCCAATAAAACTTGAGAAATGATCACCTCATAAGTCATAAAGATCGAAATTACAAAGATGAAACGGTCGGTTTGCCTCATACTACTATTAAAAAGTAGTATTATCCTAAAAAGGTAAAAGTTGTAGTATAAAACACGACAATTACACGTATAACACAGTGTTCGAACAGAACTCCTTAGTTTAGGCATTATTGAACAATTGAACAAAGAAGATTTTGTTTAGAATGGATACGCAAATGGAATAAAAGACGGCGGCGGGCGGGGGTTCACACACAAAAGAAAATGGCGGCAGGAGATACAGACGAAAGATTATTTTTAAAAAGAGATTACAAAAGAGTGAAGGAGAGACAGACAGTCAGACACAAGCATACAAAGATGAAATCCTGCTTGCTGCAATGTATACCTACACAGATAACTATTATTATTATTATTACATGGTATAAGAATGTGTCGGCACATACATGATTAGTAGATTATTTTTTTCGAGAAAGAGGTGGGCGGTGGGCGCCTAATTTAACAGAACCAAGTTTATTCTTTTGTTGATCTGTTTATTTTATCCTAAACGAGACGATAATTAATTATGATACTGAAAGAGAGAGAAAGAGAGTGACAGCGGAGAGTATTGAATCTCAGTGTGTAGAGTGTTCGTGTCTAAATGCATATCATTGTTGTTGTTGTTGGTGGCGGCGGCGGTGTTCTTCAGTTAGTTATAAACAGTGGATGCTCAGCAAGATAACACGCGCGGTTTTCATAAAAATTGAGTTCATCTGAAAGTAAATAAAAATAAATAAATAAACAAATCAATAGGGAAAGCAGCATTTATGAGTAGAGTCATATAAGATTGAGATTGTCAACCTGAAGAATAGCGACTAGGGAGTGCGAACTCACCAATGACCTTGGCACGCATACCATTCACTGGATGATTACAGAACCTGACGTATATTCTACATCAAAAAGCTGTTTATATATGAGAAATATTAACATAATAGTAATAGTGAAACACACTAAAGACGACATTTTGCCCTGATGTAGCGCTCTAGGGTATCAGTTTTCAAATTGCATAGCCATCAAAAGGATTTTATCTGTATGAACAACGAAACGCTCGCCTCCTATAAATATTTATTTACAATAAAAGTACAGACAATAATAATAAAACACCCTAACTGTTATCTTAGTGCTGAGCCTTAACCCTAAACCTAAAGTGCTATCAGCCCACTGACTAAACAGTACTTTAAACGAAAAAAGGATGAAATTCACACATCAATTCGTACACAGCGTTCATTCTGGAGCTGTAATAACGCAGCAGGTAATGTAATCCAACGAATGGTATGCGTTCAAGGCTATCGGTGCGTTGTCACACCCCGTGGTCACTATTCTTTAGGTTGCCCATAAGCATTTTTATCAATTTAAAAAAATGAAATCAGATAGAGGTTAGTCATCACAAACTAACCACCTTTAACCTCACACAAAAGTAAAACGGTGAATATAAATGTCTGGTGCTTTCACAATCAGACTAGGGGTCTCATCCAGCAGGTCTAGTTAGGAAAGCTGGGAAATCCTGATTCTGAAGCTATGCGTCGGTGGCATAGCAGTTATGACTCTCGCCGACCATGCACATGGTCCAGGCTTCGATCCCCTACCGACGCACACCTGATATCTATGGTTGGCCTGCAAAATTTGGGCTACTGCTATCACATGCTGAAAATACCATACTTGTACCAAAAATACTGTGTGGTTTAAAGCTATAATCAAAAAAATACTTGGGCTCCCAAATTCGAAAGGAGTGAATTACGTATTACATCTGTTCCGGACAACGGGATCCATGAGAACGCGGTTTCACTGTCTTGTGAATCAGACTTCAAGTTAAAGGCTCACGCGTGGGGGGGGGCAGTTGGCAGGTTAAGATAACCTTATGCTACGGTCTCGGCAATATCCCAGTGTTCTCGCGTTAACTACGGGATTTTGTGTGGCGCATAATAATAAAAATAATCTCAAATTATGACAGGATTGAAATCAATAGTCTCCAGTTGTATTTTTTAAGTGAATGAGGAGATCTAGACTCTGTGATCACGTGTATACTTCATCCCAATGACTAAAAGTTTGCTCCAATTGTAACGCGAATGCAACAAGCGTCTGTTTGTTTAACATCAAAACATTTATTGCTCAAATTGAAACATGGATAAGAGGCGAGTGCACAATAAAACTGTTGGCCAGACAATATAAATTGGTCTTAATATGAAGTCAAGCGGTGGATGGTGACTAGCAGTGTAATCCTGGATGCGAATTTCGTCCCGTTTGGGACTCGTCATCTGGATATACTCGCGCCGAGGCTCGAACCCAGTGCCCATAGTTTCAAACGTCACTTCAGTCAATTATTGGATGGGAAAATCTAAATTAAATAATTTGTAAGACCCATTGCACAAGAGGTGGCTCTCGTAGCCTATGCGATCTAGTGACATTACTCACCATGCCAGCCCTCGAGTGGAAGTCGAAAAGGAAACGATGAGATGGGCATGACTGCAATGGTGACATACAGGATAATACAGGTTCTAACCAAAAGGGACTGCATGGAACATGATGAAATAGTGAAGAGCTGTTGAAGCTCTATGTTCCACTCAGAACGCAAGGGAGTCATAATAATAATGTGGCGAGTGCTACTGATAAGATTTATCAGTAGTATATAAAGAGACGTTCGTCGGCATAAAAACATTAAATCTTGCAGCATATGATGATGGGACCGAGCACCACTAACCTCAACATGAACAAATTCCGAAATAATCATTTATTTCGACCTTGTACTATGTACTTATACATGGCTGTTATTATTAGTATTATTTTTCCCTTGGGTTCCAAGTAGAACATATTGTCTCAACAGCGCCTCTCCATTTTGTGCTATTCTATGAGGCTCTCTTCAACTGGCCTTATGATTGCTTGTGCATAAGCCTTCATCTCCTCTATATCACCCTAGAACAACTCGTCATTTCCCCATTCGGGTTCCACTCGAGAGACAGCCTGGCGTACGATATCATTTGATGGTTTCCTCAGAGTGTGTCCGATCCATCGCCCTAGGTGGTCTGTTGCTAGAGTTTCTTGTTGCTAATTCTTTCTCGCTGGCTATCTAATCTCTAGTATGGAACCACCGATGACGGTTGTTGATAAAAGTCTCCAACCTCTTGGAGATACTTTTCATGACACGCTGGTCTAAATTCTGATGCATATAGAACTAACTGACTTAACATTGGTGTTGAAAATCCACATCTTGTTCTTTATGTTGTGGAGTGCAAAAGATTTCCAAACTGATTTCACAGTGATGAATGTCTGACTTGCCTTTTCGATCCTGACTGGTTTCGATATTCTCATCCGTGCTCCAACTGCCTGTAATTGAAAGATGCTTCCTAGATAAATGAAGAAAGTGACCTCGTCCAAATTTATTGCGTAGTGATTAGTATTAGATGGTTGGAGGCAATCGGCAGGAAGCCTTGGACCTAGGTTTCGTGCAAGTTGGCACTAACCAGTCAGCAAGGCGTATCTGCAACCACATTGAAGGAACTCATGTCCCTTCTGAGATTCGAACCCGCGTAACCAAGTGCTACAGTCAGAGACGTTACCACTGAGCTATTCGGGCTCGCGATTGACCTCCTGTAGGACTGTAGTGGATATTTTGATTGGACACTAGTAACTGGTGTGACGTGTCTAGTCCTTTCTTTGGTGCAGACTGAATTCTATCAGTCAGATTTGCAATGTGGCCACCATTCTAGGTAGCTCGCCATCCTGCCGATTGCCTCCAACCATCTAATATCATCAAATCAATGTGCACTGTGATGGCGAGCTACCTAGAATGGTGGCCACATTACAAACCTGACCGATAGAATTCAGTCTGCACCAAAGAAAGGACAAGACACAGCACACTAGTTACTTGTGTCCAATCAAAAAGTAGTGATTGGTGTTTGTTGTTGGTTGGTTATTTGCATCATCTCCGTATTCCCTACGTTCACTTGAAGTCCTCTCTTCGCTAGGAGCCTCTCTTCTGCTAGTTTCTTGATTTCGAGTATTGTTTTCATGTTTGTGTGACATTATAGAGACAAATCATCGACGAAATCCAAATCTTCTTATCGGTCAAATATATTCTTGTCTTCTCGGCTCCACAAAGTTTTCTGCATGGTTAGAAATATCATCGATGGGGATAGATAGTAGTAGGCAGCCAGCCCTGTCTCACTTCTGTCTTCACCGAATTTTTCTTTATGGATCACCTGAGACGTTCTTTTGCCGTTATACTAAATGATATTATGGAGTAACGAATCTTGAACTGAATAAGTTCGGACAGATTTTTCATGTTCGAGTTCAAGAGAAACACACATACACTTATTGTATGAGGATTGATGCTTGTAACCAGTTGCCCACAAGCTGAAGTAAGTGAAACGAGACTCTCACTGGCCAAAAGTTGGGTGCTTAAAAGCCAAAAAACAAAATCTTGATATTACATCAGCAAAATAAAATGACTACACCAGTCAGATTGTGAAAATTTGTCATAGATATTTACTGACAACCTAAGTTACGCAATACTAAGTCAAATAAAGTTGTGGTACATATTGTCGTCATGAATTGGAAGAAGTTGGACTTCAGAGGCTGTTGGATCGAGTCGCAGTGATTGAATAGTCAATGAGCTCGCCCTGTAACACGAAAGGGCCGAGTTAAACTTTCAGGACGACTAACTACCAATGGAGTTCGACAGCACTAATGACCTTGAAACGCTAACTGGCAAATAATGCTGTCATCATTAATAAAATATGCTCATCGAAGTGTTATGCCATTAAGTGGAATATCATCTCGCAAGTTTATGCTTAGGTTTGGGAAGGAATAATTTACCCTTTAAGCCAAGGACAAGTTAGGGTTAGGTTAACTTAATAAAGGCGACATTAGAGTTGGTTCGAGTTAGATTACAGTTAGTTTAGGGATCTTTTCACGTTAGGGTTAGGTTCAGGAAAGATTGGGCTTACTGTTATTGTTAGAAGACCTAAATAGTTAGTTACATGCATAGAATATGGTTAAATTACTCTGTTGATATATGAATAGAACTTGTGCACTGTGACAGAGTATAATTCCATTGCGGCTAACATTTGTTTTGATAAAGTCTCACAGTGTTAAACAGTAATATTTATTGATGACGTTTCGAGCACAATTTATTGCTCAGTAAATATTACTGCATAACACTATGAGACTTTATCAAAATAAATTTTACCCACAATGGAATTATGCTCCGTTGATATTCCAACCTAAAACTGAGAGCTATTTTTATCACATGTGAGAGGAAGGTATCCTCTGTAACACTTTTCTACAGTTTTTTTTTAAAATTATTTTATTAAAGCTTGATTCCACACAGTATTTTGGCACAAGTATGAAATTTTCAGCATGTGATATCGGTAGTCCAAATTTAGGAGGCCGACCATAGATATCAGGTGTGCGTCAGCGGGGGAACGAACCTTGGATCATGTGCATGGTCGGCGAGAGTCCTAACTGCTATGCATCTTTTCATAAATATATGTATTTTATACACAAAAATGCCTCCTTCACGTGATTGGTGCGTTCGAGGTCATTTGCTGATTGGTAGTTAGTGATGCTTAAAGTTTAACTTTGCCCACGAAAGTCCTGGGTTCGAGCCCTAATATAGGGAGGGGGTATCGATGAAGAGTCTCAAACTAGTACGAAACAGCTGTCCAGTACTCACAGGTTTTCCAGTGATTCCCTAACTGATATTTAATCTCATGATTAGACCTCTAACCAATCAAATCCCTGCAGAACCAACACTTGATAAATAAGGATGACACAGGAACATCGAAAAAAAAATAGGAGAAAACTATACAAAATGAATGACACACACACACAAACAAACAAACACACCTGAAATCTTAATATACGCACACACACACACACGCATAAAACATCTTAGAAATTGTTATTCGAATGTGCAGCAGGTATACTGCCAGTATTTCTTCCATCGACACGTTCTTTTTGTGCTGGTAGGCTAGAACATTTCGATTGATGCGCTGGAGGAGGTTGTGGAGGGAAGAGTAGAGCGGCTGCAGCTGCACTCAACGCTGGATTAATATTCAAACCAATCCGACCAGTAGAAGTAGCAGTAGTAGTAGTACTCTGCAATGCTCTACTTTGTAGTTGATCGATTTGTTGATTAGACAGAAGAGCAGCTGCAGAATGATGATGATGATGAGCAGCAATCGGTTGATTGAATTTGCTTGCGTCGTATACGAAATTGGCTGATGAATGTGATCCACTTGATTTTGGAATGCCTTCATTATGAATCGGTAGGGTGGATGATTTAGGCAAGTCATTGATTTTCACATGGGTATTTGCACTTTGTTGAGAAGGATAACTTTGAGGGTATGATTGTCTGAAACAAATAAACAAATAAACAGAAATTCTACGTTTCATCACTCGTTTTTATTTTAATAAATATTGAATAAAGTTGTATATGCTGTTTAGCGGTAGAAGGCTCGCCGACCGTCCAAGCGGTCCGAGGTTCGACCCCCCCCCAATCGACCGACTCACTCCTAAACCTCACACTTAGCCAGTAATACACCCAGTGAAGAGGGAAGGTTGAACGGGAAACTAGCAACCCCATTCCGTAAAAAGATAAAACACCCCTGCTTTAGAAGCTTCAAAGATCAAGCTTGAAGCCCCTATAATCCTATTTGGAATGCAAAAGGAATAGAAAAAAGAAGACTACTGTTTTCAGTGCAACCTTCAGTACACTTGGCGCAAGACTAGAGTCCTGACATAGATAAAAACTAATCGGTAAAAAAAGTGAAAACTTCAAATATCAGACATTCACAGAATGCCATTAAGTAGCAGGGACAAATATTGTGGTGGTGTGATAAAGACAATGTGTCCAACAGGAATATTATCCTTACATATTCCCACAGTTCAAAACTGCATTATTATTGTTATTCCTTGCGTTCCGAGTGGAACATACAGCTTCAACAACACATCTCCACTTTGTTCTGTTTTCTGCCGTCCTCTTCAGCTGGGTCCACGATTGACCAAACTCTCTCATCTCTTCCTTACACGATCTCCTTCACGTCACTCTCACACCGAAAATTCACTCGTCACTTGCCAACGGGATTCCACTCGAGCAATGCTCTGGCGTGCGATGTCATTCGGCCGCCTCCTCAATGTATGTCCGGACCATCTCCACTTCCTTCTACATATTTGTTGAGCGATCGGCTCTCACCTGTTGGTTTATTCGCATAGTTTCTTGTTGCTTATTATTTCTGACTGATCATTTGATCTTCAGTATAGAGCGAAGGCAGCTGTTGATGAATGTCTGAAACTGGCTGTTGGAAGTCCCTTTCGTGACATGCCAAGTTTCTGACCCGTATAGAAGAACCGACTTCACATTGGTGTTGAAAATGCGAATTAGCAATAGAATAATATATGCATTTGAACATTCTATTTCATGTCGTTTGATGTAAACCGAAATCACACGCTCAGTGATTGGTTAGAGAATATAAACTGTAAATATCTAAATAGCGGTTCGATCAATGAAAAATATACCTTGGCTTCTGTGCCTTGCCTTCTGCTGTTACAATATGTGGCCTGAAGAAATTAGAGAGGGAGAAAGAAGGACGAAATTCGCAGCATAAAACGTGATATCATTCTATTTCACAAGTCCTCATCAACTGCTGCAAACTACCTGATATTACAGTGGTTGAATGATCATAGTAGTTGAAAACATTATAAAATTATTATTATTGTTCCTTTTAATTCCTAGAGGAACACCTAGGGCTTCAGCTGCACGTCTCCATTGCGTTCAGTTCTCTGCCAACGTTTTTCATCTCTTCTTCACATGACCTCAACAATGTCACCCTTACACTGACAACCAACTCGCCGCTTCCCATTCTAGTTCCACTCGGGTGATGGTCTGGCGTGTGATGTCACTCACTTGATGGTTTTCTAAGAGTATGACCAATCCACCTCCATTTCTTCCTCTAGATTGGTTGCACAATTAGTTCCTGGTTGGCTCGCTCGCTTCCAGAGATCCCTGTTGCTGATCTCTTCTGGCCATCTGATCTTGAGCGAAGACAGCTGTTGATGAAGGCCTGTAGTTTGCTCGAAGTCCCCTTCGTGACGCGTCGCCAAGTTTCTGATCCGTATAGTAGCACTGACTTCACATCGGAGTTGAAAATCCGCATCTTATTTTTCAGGCTGAGTGCTGTTGATATCTACACAGACTTGAGAGTAATGAAAGTTTGCTTTGCTTTCCCGATTCAATATAAAATTAATGCATCCAAAATATTAGCCGATATGTCAATGAGTTCGATCCTTAGATATTAATTGTTAGGAGAAGAAATGATGGTACGATCGAAAAGTTAAAAGAAACTTGGACTGAACAGTAATCTTCACTATAACAACTTGTGTTCTAGAAGCTATAAGCGTGGATTAGTGAGGACACTGTACGAAAGAGCCATGAGGTTATGTTCGCCCAACAAGGCGGAAGAAGAATCAGGCTTTGTTGAGAAATGTCTGAGGGAAAATTGGTGTATCCTGACTGAATGACTGGTTTCAACGTAGAACTTTGCACCGATGTGCAGCAGTTCGAGTCACCACACTCCAAGTAGCACACAAAGCAAGAGAAGAAAGTAAAAAGAAATGCAAAATAGAGACAGTAAACAGAGATATGAGGCAAAAGAATAGTAATATGGAAGAACAATTTAGTTTCATTGGATATTATAAGTCACAAGGAGTGGATGCATCTGCGCCAGCCATTGACAACGATTTTGAACCGTATCACTAATTGTCTCCAGCCATTGGTGTTTACCGTTCCGAGGACCCCAACCAGGAAGCCTACATCTCCCTACGTGGCTAGCTCAAACCAACTGCTTGAATTTCATTGACTGATGAAACCATGATTTGGTTTGACTACCACTAGCTCTTTTCTAACCTGACCCTATGTCAGTTGACTAACATTGCCCGTTGTCGAGGAAGGCTCGATGGCTAGGCATATGTAACACATATCCTAACCATCTCAGTCGATGTAACTTCACAGCCTCGTCTATTGATTTCCCCTCCTTACCTAGCACTCGACCGAAGCCTAACCTCAATATTGCTCACTCTATTATACCACTTAACACGGGAGTAGCACTTAAACACCTATGATCAAAGACAACTAGCCAGGCTTTTCATGTCTTCCATTCTTAATGACCAGGTCTCACTGACAGCCATAAAGGAGGACGGAGTGGACTGCTGAGCAGTGTATCCAAAAGTACGGGAAATAAAGGACGAGAAAACGATACATCCAACTGTTGCAAAGCAGAAAGTGTTCATTTGTCTCCCATTCAAAGGAAAAGCGGTATCACGAAAGATTGACAAGAGAATGAAAGGAGCAATAAAAAAGATGCCTCTCTGCAGCTAAATTAGTATCATTATACAGCACCACAAGCTTATCCGAACTGGACAAGTACTCCGGCTGATGTTACCTCCAACTACGTTTATAAATTTAGGTGAACTTGCGGCAGCAAGTAAGCTGGAAAGACAGAAAGAAGGCAGGACTTCTATCCGTTTTCTGAGCATTACCGAAGACACTTATGCCTAAAGAGAAGCAGATATTCGCAAAATGCAATTGCCCGTCACTTTGTGGATATGCTAGGCACTTCTTCAAGATTTTCAAATCATTCAAAATATTAAACATACAGAGGACAGTAAATTTTACTACAATCTGCTGAAGCAATTGCAATCAAACGTCTAAAAACCAAACTTATGCATACAGAAAGAAAGGACGATCAATCTCACACTCCCTTGGTAACTGCACTTTGATTACATTGATTAATCATCCATATTAGTGATTTCAGCTCACTGAGCAAGTTTCCAAATCTTATGAACTTGACGACCAGTGTTATGCGAATTCAGAATCGGACACTGTTTAAAAGATTTTTCTGTTTTTTACCTTCGCCTCCTCCCTCCTTTTCTATCCCGAAATCGTATAAACTGTTGGTAACACGAACTAACAATGGTGTTGTTTACATTTCGGATGAGTCAAATTTACAATACTTTCTCTACTACCACCATTCAAATATTGGAGCCATTGTTTGCAACTGTTGATGAGATCCTGTGAAATAGAATGACTACGTCATTTTATACTGCAAATCTGGTCTTTCTTTCTTTATCGAAATTTATCAAGGGAACCAAGTGTAAGAAATTAAAGACAATTCAGAGAAGAAAATTTTCTTTATCGACGAAATCCCCTCCAGAGACTGTAAAATCGTATATTTACCAAAAGAGTACAGCATTCTACTATTGAGTAAAAGGCGTGATATAACTGATACTATTGCTCTGAAGTGGTGTCTATAGCTAAAGATAGAAAATTACGTAATAGTCGACGACACATTAGAAAGAAGAGTTTGAAGGTGAAAATTGTGATTCGATGAGACATCAGCTAGTTGAGCGTCCACTTGACAAGTGTGAAGGTGAGATAAAACGCAGTGAAATGTACATGTAAGAGCTGGCTGACGACATAGGGTCAGGTTGGAAAAGAGCCATCGGTGGTCAAACCAAAACATGGTTTCATCAGTCAATGAAATCCACAACAGTTAGTTTGATCTAGCTACGGAGGCAGGTGTAGACTAGCTTCCTGGTTGGGGTCCTCGGAACAGTAAACACCAATGATGATATTGAGGTTGGGCTTCGGTCGAGCGCTAGGTAAAGAGGGGAAATCAATCGACGAGGCTGTGAAGTTACATTGACTGAGATGGTTAGGACATGTGTTACGCATGCTAGCCTAGTCATCGATGGCCTTCCTCGACAACGAGCAATGTTAGCTGACTGACAAAAGATGGATCAAGTTAGAAAAGAACCAGTGGTGGTCAAACCAAAACATGATTTCATCAGTCAGTGAAATCCATAACAGTTAGTTTAAGCCAGCCACTTAGGAAGGTGTGGACTTCCTGGTTGGGATTCTCGGGACGGTAGAAACCAATGATGGCAAGAGACAATTGGTGATATGGCTCAAAATCGTTCTCAATGGCTGGCGCAGATGCATCTACTCTTTGTGACTTATAATATCCAATGAAACTATATTGTTCTTCCATAATACTACTCTTTTTGCCTCATATCTCTGTTTACTGTCTCCATTTTGAGTTTCTTTTTACTTTCTTCTCTTGCTTTGTGTGCTACTTGGAGTGTGGCGACTCGAACTGCTGCACATCTGTGCAAAGTTCTATCTTGAAACCAGTCAGTCAAGTGTAAGTGTGTTAACAGTGAATTAATCAATGATAAAAAGAAGCAAACAAGTAGGACCATGGCAGAATAAGGTACGGAAATAACCTTTTTTAGAACAGAGTCCGGGCTTGTATTGAGGAATCGCTGACGCTTTCACCATAAACAAGCGCAAAATACCTAACATACCTTGTGCATTTCGGTCTCACCTTGTAGATGACTTTAAAAGAGGAAGCTGTACGGCCTGAGTTCACCAGATACTCGACAATCGAACTAGTGATCGTATTGCATTGTCTTCTTGATAGCCATGCTAGATAATGTTCAGAAATGCTTTTTGGGGAGTGTACGCTTTGCAATCTCTCATCATGTATTTCCCATGTTACTGTTCTTTCTCTTGCAAGTCGCTTTATTTTAAATTTCTCGTCTATGCTTGCGTGCTACATGGAGCGTGGCAACTTGAATTGCTGCACTCCTATGAAAATTCCTATGCTACAGCTCAGTCAGTCAGAAGGGACAAGAAATATTGAGTCCGCTCAGAAATGATGAAGATTTGTACGTCAGGTGGAATTCTCTGAGATAGATGGTTTAATTTCGAAGCTTCTTCCACAATAATTCATTAAAAGGTGTCTACCCATATTCTAACTGATATCAACTCAAAATCTCACAATGATGAAAGCACACATATCGTTTTAACATATTTGACGAACATCTCCGGAATCAACACAAGACTACTTTAAATCTTTTGGAATAAATTTTGTCCCATAATCACATACTTCAATCTACATTGTGTCAGTATAATAAGGTAAGTAATGTTGACGTTAGGCGTAGAGTGTTGGGCAAAGAGGGAAAATCAATCGAAGAGGCTATAAAGTTACATAGATTGAGATGGCTAGGTCACGTGCTGCGCATGCCTAACCATCGCCTCCCCCGACGACGGGCATTACTAGCTGATATAGGTGCAGGTTGGAAAAGAGTAAGTGGTGGCCAAACAAAAACATGGCCTCATCAATCCATGAAATCCTTGACAGTTAAACTGAGTCAGGTAGGGAGATGCAGACTTCCGGGTTGGGGCCCGCCCTCGGGACTCTAAGAATCAATGGCTGGAGACAATAGGTGGTGACATGGCTCAAAATCGTTGTCAATGGCTTACGCAGATGTATTCAGTCTCTGTAATCTTTCATATTCCTTTCTATCATTACTCATTCTGTTTCACTCTTATACTTGTCAAAACTCTATTGATTCTCTTCACTCATCCATCTTCTTGTCTACCTTTGTGTGCTATTTGGAACGTGGCAACTCGAACTGCTGCACTTCGGTGCCAAGTTCTATGTTGAATCCAGACAGACAGAGACAGTGTCAGTTGAAAGACGCATCGTCAAAAGACAAAACTGATATTTGATAATCGATATGATACTCACTAGCGACTGGTCATATACAGGAAACTATCTGAAGTTCTAGTGACAAGTTGTCACCAGAGGCGTCCACCAAATGAGGTAAGGGAACAGTTACTCGCCTATGAATGGTTGCTGCACTGTATATATCGCGAATCGACACTGGTCATTGGATTAGGTCCCAGTGGCTAAATAGTCTACGAGCTCGCCTTGTAAGCGGAACGCCGTGGGTTAAACCGGTGGTAAGTACTAATGATGAGTCCCAGATCAAGGCGAATTAGCTGTCCAGTACTCCCTGGTTTTCCTATGATTCTTTAACTGATGTTCCTTTATGACGAAACATAAAAAACCAACATCATCTATAAGGTAAACTGCAGTAAAATGGACGTCCTTTTCGTTTTTACATCCACAAAAACACACTAGTTGTCAAAAGACGTGTTATCCACTTCCTCGTATCAAGAGAATGGCCACAAAAGCAGACACCGATTCGACTGGAGAAATGGACAATTCATGGACACCAAAACTGTCTCAGAATTCTTAGAAGCCAGTTACTCAGACGAATCTACAACTAGCAGACATAATGGACATAGATCAGGTTTATCAAACAATGGAAACGAAATCATATGGACAAAAGGTCAACAATAACAGGTCAACAACAGAAAACACATCAATACACCGATAGAAATGAGTAAGAGGGTGAGAAAATCTCTCCAGACAACCAATTATGTTCAAGGTCATCAAGGGTAACGGTTAGTTAACTCATACAGAATTCTTAAAACCTCGCTTCATACTGATGTCTGTACTGAAGGTTTTATCTAGAAAGACAGACGATAGAGCTCATAGAACAGAAATACGCCAATATTGTGATTCACCTTGCAAATAAAAAATGAGAATATTTCACCCCCACCACTCACGGTTATTATCGATATTCAACTCAAAAGCAATAACTTTCGCAATACAAACTGTGATAGACAGTGACACATCCGTAGACAAGCATCAAAGAAGCTCAGTCTACAATAATAGACCAATTGGAAGTCAGAATTAATGAAGAACCTTCAGTTGAGAAGAAAACCTCTAATACATATATACGAGAGACGAATATACTGAGTTAGATTTGCTCCGAACGAAGACTACACCTAAACGACTGTCAACAAAATTTCTTCAAAGCACAATATCCAATGCTTAGAGTACCTCAGTATAATTTTAAAGTATGTGTAAAACTTGAGCACTGTGATAGTAAGTTTGTTTATTAGATATATCAAACAGTGAAAAAGTATTATTCACAGGATGACTAAGTTTCGAATACAATTCATTTATTGTTCATAATCATTTCATCAATTATAATCACACGACTTCGAAACTTGAGTTTTATAGTTTTCTTTGTTCTCTCCTATTTGTCGTCGTTGGGGTAGTAGAATTTCCCAGATATCCAACTGGACAGGTGTTGAATCATTCCTATTACATGTATTTGCAGTTGATTCGATAAACAAAGCTTCTGTTATCAATCTCTCCCTCCACCCCGCTGTTACATTAGATTTTAAAACTGTCATCTTATTCCATCCTACTGTATGGTTGATTGTGTATAATTGCATGTAGTGCTGCTATAGCTGAACTATTCACTAAATTTCTAATCTTATTCGGGTCAACTAATCTAGATCTTTGACTATTGCCTCTCAAATACCAGCCAAGTAGGAGGGCGTCAAGTTATTAAGCACCAGTGTTTTGAAACTGTTAGAGGTATGGCTGAAAATCATTGCTAATAGCGAAGATGCACTCACTCTTTGTGATTCCCACGTTCACTAAACCTGTCTGCTTTCCCTCCTGGATATTTTTACTTAATATTTATTATTACTATTCTCTTCAGTTCAGAGTGGAATATAAGGGTTCAACAACACGTCTCCACTTTGTCCTGTCCTCTTCAGCTAGCCATACGAATGCCCATAGTCTTTTATCTCCTCCTCGCACGATTTCCTTCATGTCACCCTCGGACCCATACCCACTTAGCCGTTCCCCACCCAGTTTGCACTCATCCAATGGTTTCCTTAGCGTGCGCCCAGTCCACCTCTATTTTCTTCTGCAAATTTGTTAGTTTGGCCATAGGTCAAAGTTTCTTGTTGCCCATTCTTTCTGATGGGTCACCACCTGATCTTCAGTATGGAACCAGAGAAGTCATCTATCGATTAAAATGTCTGAAACCTGTTGGAAACGCTTGTTGTTACGCCTTCGCCAAGTTTCTGACCCATATAGAAGAACTGACTAACTTATGTTGAATATCCGAAGTTTGTTGTTTATGCTGCAGAGTACAGAATATTTCAAAACTACTGATTTCAGGGTGATAAACGTCTCTCTTGCCTTTCCGATTCTGGTTTCGACATCCTCATCTGTGCCGTCTGCTTGTAGTTGACACGAAGCTGTTGCGTAACCACATAAGTGAAGGAAGTGACCTCTTTCTGCTTAATATAGTCCTTTCAAATTGATTTCTTTCCTCTAACTTTGTGTGGCGACAGGAAATGCTGTACTTCTGGCCACAGCTCTACGTTAAAACTCGTTCAGTCAGTTGGACAACGATTGCCATAAAATACACGTCAAGTGACAAAATGAGCTGAGGAAAGAGGTTACGTAAACACTGGGAAAAACTTAATAATTGTAAACAATATGGTAGCGCGCTTTCGATGTACCGAAACAGAAATTTGAAAAATGCGGACACAACCGATAAAAAGATGAAGCATTATTGTTGCAATCCATCACACAGCTAAAATAAAGTGTAACAAAACGCATTCCAAGAGAAAGTTCAACTAGCCCCAGGATATAATTCACTTGCTTATCATTTAACTGCTGAAGTCGAGAGGATAGTTAGTCACCCGAAACGAGAGAACAATACATCAGAGACCCAGAGACAACGGCGGGCTTGATGACACCACTACTGGAGAAGGTGTGGAGAGAAGACAAAGTACCCGAGGACAGGAAGGAAGGATATTTATTCAAACCACCAAAGAAAGGAGACTTAAGTCAATTCAAGAACTGGCGCAGAATTATGTTCCTGTCCATCCCAAGCAAAATCCCAAGCCGCATCATCCTGGAGAGAATCAAACATGCCCTGGATGAAAAACTTCGACAGGAACAGGCTGAATTCAGGAGAAACAAGTCATGCATTGATCAGATCGCCACATTACGGATCATCATTGAACAAAGCTTGGAATGGCAGTCACCTCTCTATCTCAACTTCATCGACTTTGAAAAGGCCTTCGACAGCGTCGATCGAGAGGTGATTTGGCAACTACTTCGCTACTACGGGGTGCCGCCGACAATTATACATCTCATCCAACAGTTGTATGACAACGCTGCATGCCAAGAAATCCACAACGGGAAACTTACGTTTCCTTCGAAGTGAAGACATGAGTAAGACAAGCTGGCTGCCTACTATAGCCAATGATTCTCCTGATTGCAGTAGATTGGATAATGCGACAAACAGCGGGCAATGAGGAAACAGGCATAAAATGGACTCACACAAAAAACTTATAGGATTTGGACTTCGCCGATGAAACATGTCTGGTTTCCCACAAACTGGAAGATATGCAAGCGGAAAGCAACAATTTGGCAGAAGAAACATCCAGAGAAAACAGGCCTTCAGGTGAACATAGAGAAAACAGAGTGAAGATTACTGGGCAACAGCAACAGCGACAACGATCAGCAAAAATGGGAGGAACCTGAAAGATACAACCTCTTTTACATACCTGGGAAGCATCGTTTCAACTACAGGCAAAACTGACGAGGATATCAAAGCAAGAATTGGAAAAGCAAGACAAGCTTTCACTACTCTCAAGTCTGTGTGGAGGTCAACAAGTCCCAGCGTCAAAAATAAGATCCGGATTTTCAACTCCAATGTGAAGTCAGTCACTATACGGATCAGAGACTTGCACTGCGCGTCATAAAGAGCATCTCAAACAAACTACAGACCTTCATTAACAGTTGTCTTCGCTCAATAGTTCACTCAAGATCAGATGGCCGGCCAGAAAAAATTAGCAACAGAGATCTCTGGGAGCAAACCAACCAGGTACCGATTGTGAAACAAATAGGCAGGAAGAAATGAAGTTGGGTGGATTGGCCATACTCTGAGGAAACCATCAAGTGACATCACTAGACAAGCCATTGCTCGAGTGGAACCCTACAGGGAAGTGGCGAGTTGGTCGTCAGTGCAAGGGTGACTTGGTGGAGGTCATATGAAGAGGAGACGAAAGCATGTGGGCAGACTTGGAGTCAGGTAAAGACTCTAGCAGAGAACCGAACGCAATGGAGACGCACGGCTGAAGCCCTACGTTCCTCTAGGAATTAAAGAAAACAATAATAATAATAATATATTCGCCAAATCTGCATATCTTACGACTATAAATACTTGTCATTCGTCACCTCTTCTGACTGACCACTAAACACTGATAATCTCAAAGTTAAAGATATCTTATTTATCCTTTACTATTGTACATCTGAACAGCGCAGAGAGAAAGTCATCTCATGAGATAGAAAAGCTGTGTCAATTAACCTTCGAAGACAGAAGGAAGTCACCGAGAACACTACTTTCTAAAACCATGCAAAAAATACCTACTCAACGACACTACATATTTACACATTTGGTAACTTTGATAAATTTCGATATAAAAGGAAAGGCCAGATTTGCAGTTATAAGGAGTTCTTTGAGGCATTGAGGCATTACCTTATTTTCAAATGACGATTTTACATCCTTTTTAGTTCTGTTCACCTGGAATTTTTTTCCGGATCGTTAAGAACTGTCAGCAGTCTTATATATACACATTATCAGTTTTGTTTATTCACTATAACAACGCCAGTCTTTATCTCAGGTGTAAGTAAACATGACGATGTTATCATTACCATAGAGTTTATATTCAGTACTGCTACTCTATGATCGTCAGTTAGCATCTTCTGTTTTGTGGCTGGTGATGTGTATATTATTGGTTGGCTGGGTTCAAACCCTGGGCGGTAGGTGCGTACTGCCGATGAGTACCAAACTGGAATGAAAGAGGCTGACCAGTACATTTCCTACTGGTTTTCACTGGTTCTCTAAATGATATGAATCTTCAGTCTAACTTTAGACAAATCAAATGCCCACAAACTAACTCATGAAAATTATATCCAAGTGTTGGTTTGTAAGGATTTGATTAGTTACAAGATTTCATCATGAGCTGACATCGAGTAGAGAACCATTGGAAAACCTGGGAGTACTGGACAACTGTTTCGTCCTAGTTTGGGACTCTTCATCAGTACGCACCCATCGGGGTTCGAACCCAGGACCCTCCGGTTCTCCAACCAATGTCAGCACATGATGAAATCCTGTAACCAATCAAATCCCTACAAACCAACACTTGAATATCGATGAGATGCTCACTAGCGACTTGCCCTATTCAGGTAGGTAGTTACCTGGGGTTGTAGTGGGAAGTCGCGACCAGTAGGGTACAGCAGGTTGGGTGTGAGGACAAATACTCACTGAAGACATTGGCTAGTGGTCGCGCTATATCGTGAATTGGCAGAAGTTAGAATTCATGGACGCCATTGGATCGGGTCCCAGTGGTTTAGTGGTCTACGAGCTCGCCTTGTAACCAGAGGGTCCTGGTTCGAACCCCGGTGGGTGCGTACTGCTGAAGAGTCCCAAACTAGGGCGGAACAGCTGTCCAGTACTCCCAGCTGGTTTTCAAATGTAAGCTCATGATGAAATCATTAAAATTAATCTGATGCTAGTTGATAACTGCCTACAAGACTGAATCAAGTCTCCTTAGTGGCAGAATAGTCTACGAGTTTGCCTTGTAATAAGAAGCTGCTGGGTTGGGACCCTGTCGACGGATGCGTAATGCCGATGAGTCTCAAAACAGGAGGGAACAGCTGTACAATACTCTCTCGTTTTCAATGTTTTTATTTAACTGATATCAATCCATGACTGAGTAGTTCCAAAATAGAACTTTGCATAGAAATTCAGCGTTCAAATTGTCACACTTCATGTATCACAAAAAGCAACAGAAGAGAATACAAAGGAGATAATAAACAGAATTGTGAGGGAAAAGAATAGTTATATGGAAGAACAATAGAGTTTTATTGGATATGAATGTTTCTGAGCTCCTGATAACGATTTGTGCTGTAACCGATTGTCTCCAGCCGTCATTGGTTCTTACCATCCCGAGGACCCCAACCAGTCACAGGCAGTCTAAACCTCCCCACATGGCTGGTTCAAACTAACTGTTAAAGATCTCACTGACTGATGTCATGTTTTGGTCTGACCACTACTAGCTCTTTTCTAAACTACTCTTACGTTGGCTAACATTGCCCGTTGTCGAGGAAGGCGATAGCTAGGCTTGTTCTAGGCATCTCTATCGATGTAGCCTCACAACCTGATTGAATAATTTCCCCTCCTTAACTAACACTCGACATCTAAACTCAGTATTACTCACTCGTTATTATGCCGCCACCATCTAACATGGGAAATAGAAAGCAAACACCTATGATCAAAGAGAGCTAGCCAGCCTTTCCTTGTCTTCCAACTACAATGGTCATTCCTCCCACTCACTGTTATTAAGGAGGATGGAGCGAATTGTTGCTGTGCAGTCCTCTGGTCTATAGCCAGAGGGATATCACGCCTACGCCACAGATGACGTATGCTGAAAAATGCCAAACGAGAATTCTGTATCTCTGTTGATATTTGGTCTGAGACCAGTCGATTAGAACTGATTATTATTATTGTTTCCTTTAATTCCTAGAGGAACATAGGGCTTCAGCCATGCGTCTCCATTGCGTTCGGTTCTCTGCTAACGTTTTCACCTGGCTCCAAGTCTGCCCACACGCTTTCATCTCCTCTTCACATGACCTCCTCCAAGTCACCCTTGCATGACGACCAACTCGCCGCTTCCCTTTCGGGTTCCACTCGAGCAATGGCTTGTCTAGTGATGTCACTTGATGGTTTCCTCAGAGTATGGCCAATCCATCTCCATTTCTTCCTGCCTATTTGTTTCACAATCGGTTCCTGCTGAGTTGGTTCTCTCATTGCCAGAGATCTCTGTTGCTGATCTTTTCTGGCCGGCCATCTGATCTTGAGTATTGAGCGAAGACAACTGTTAATGAAGGTCTGTAGTTTGTTTGAGATGCTCTTTATGACGCGCTGGCCAAGTCTCTGATCCGTATAGTAGCACTGACTTCACATTGGAGTTGAAAATCCGGATCTTATTTTTGGTGCTGAGTGCTGTTGACCTCCACACAGACTTGAGAGTAGTGAAAGCTTGTCTTGCTTTTCCGATGATCCTCGCTTTGATATCCTCGTCAGTTCCGCCTGTAGTTGAAACGATGCTTCCCAGGTAGGTAAAAGAGGTGGTTTCTTTCAGGTTCCTCCCATTTATGCTGATTGTTGTCTGTTGTTGTTGCTGTTGGCCAGGAATCTTCATCATCCTCTGTTTTCTCTATGTTCACCTGAAGTCCTATCTTCTCTGGATGCTTCTTCTGCCAACTTGTTGCTTTTCGCTTGCATATCTTCCAGTTTGTGGGAAATCAGACATAAATCATCATCGGCGAAGTCCAGATCCTCCAAGTTTTTTGTGTGAGTCCATTTTATGCCTGTTTCCTCATTGCCCGCTGTTTGTCGCATTATCCAATCTACTGCAATCAGGAAAATCATTGGCGATAGTAGGCAGCCTTGTCTTACTCCTGTCCTCACTTCGAAGGATTCCGTAAGTTTCCCGTTGTGGATTACTTGGCATGCAGCATTGTCGTACAGCTGTTGGATGAGATGTATAATTGTCGGTGGCACCCCTTGGTAGTAGCGAAGTAGTTGCCAAAGCACCTCTCGATCGACGCGTCCGCCTAAACCGATTAAGACTGATGCAACTTTTCAAATAACTAAAGTGGTCAATATGCTTCACCAGTTGACTTTGTGATTTAAGGCCAGGGAGTTGATACACTCCAGCCTTGTAGCATCATCTTACATTAGACAGCAGGAGCATATCTCATACCAAACATTCGAACGTTCTGTTGCTTCTCAAGGTATTCAGAAGACCTTGTCTACATTTTGCCAGTATCTTCATTTAGGAGAGGGGACTATATATCATCCGCATATTCTAAGTCAACAAGACTATACCCTGGTAAAAAGTCAATCCCTGAGTTACCATGGAATAATCACCATAGCAGGTTACACACGTGGTATTCATTTTATTTGCACAACGGAAGCCAGTGCCTAATACCGTTAACTTCTTACTTTAAACTCGACGCCACGGTATACACCGGAATGAACATCTATACTAACGCCTCTTTCATCCATAGAAAAATAAGAAAAGAGAGAGAAAAGAGAGGGAGGTGTTTCAAGAAGTAAATGTTTATTGTCAGTTTATTGTTGTGACGAACAAATACTAGAATATTGACAATTTACAATGATTGAGGCTGATTCACCGGGAGAGTACACAGACAGTGAGTGTTCTTAGAATCAAAATCTATTGATATATATATGAATGACTTTAACATAGACCACACATTTATTATTATTATTATTACCAGTGACTGATAAAGTAAGCAACAGAGAAAAGCCTACCTTTTAACAGCCACTGGATTGATCATAGCAGGCTTATTGCCACCGCCACTGCCGACGCCGCCGCCGCCTAGTTCAGAATTCAGCTGTAATGCTGTCTTTGATAATAAAACAGTAGGTGTTGTTGTTGTTGTGTTTGACGGATTTGTAGAACTCGACGAAACAAGACGCAGAGGTACTGTTGCATTAGAATTAGCAGCAACTCGACTACCGATTATAGCTTCATTCTGCAGGATAGGCGTTCGATTGAATTGTGATGTCGTCTGAGGTGATAGAGAAGAGGCGACTGGGACGACAAGTGAATTATTCGGTGATACAGATCCTACATTCGATTGAAGTACATAGGAGAGACGAGAGGATCCAGTATCTACGCACAGAGTGAGTGGAACTTTCGGACTGCTAGTGGTTGGTTTTGAGTTAGCGTTAGGGTTAGGGTTCTGTGCCACTGAAGATGGTGTAATCCGAAAGTTTGGTCGATTCACTGTTTGTGCAGTGGATTGTAGTACAGGAGGTGATTGACAGTATTTTGTGACAGGAATTGAATTCAATTTTGGACTACAGGTGGTAGCAGCAGCTGGCAAACTTGCACGAGGAGTCGTGTTGGTGACAAGAGAAGTGGCAGTTATCTTAGGCGTGGTTTTAGAGACGGTAACCGGTGTTGAAATATTTGAAATGTTCGGTAGAATGACAACAGGAGAATTTTGTGATAGGATAGAAGAATCGGAGGTGTACGAAGCGTTTGCAGAAGACACTGGATTAGAATTTCTTCCGTTATTTGAGTTTGTTAAATTACTATTAGTGTTGTTGTTGTTGCTATTGCTGTTTGAAGATTTTGCAGTCGACTGGGAGGTTGAAGTGTTATTGCATAAACCACTAGAACAAAAGAAAAGAAAAACAAAAGTTTGACGAGAAGCAAAGGCACACACGCATGCAATTCAGATGAAATTAACACAAAAGCGAAAAGATGAAGGCAATCAAAAAGGAAACTTACAACCTAATAGTCAATTTAACATAGAAAATCATACGGAAAGTATGAATCTACTCGGCTGGGAAATTCTGTACACGGGACCAAAGACTGCAGAGGATGTTGACACGCCACTGTTGCACCAAGTTTAGAAGGAAAGAAGGGTACCTAATAATTGAAAGAAATGCTGCTACCTTGATAAACTGCAAGAACTGGCACCGAGTCACGCTCTTGTCCATGCCAAGCAAAATATTATAGGTCGCGTCATCCTGGAGAGGCCATCGACGGCGTTGATCGTCAAGTAATTCTGCATTATTATGGAGTGCAATGCCACAAATCTTTATCAACCTCATTCAACAGCTGGCTATATGACAATGCAAAGTGTTAAATGATCCACAACCAGAAAGTCAGAGAAGCCTTTGAAGGAGTAAGACAGGAGTAAGATAAGGCTTTTAGACTACTGCCACCGATGATATTCCTAATTGTGGTGGACTGGATTATGAGGAACATGGTGCGTGGGGAGTGAGAAGACAGGAATACGCTGGATCGATAGGAAGACTTGAGAAGATTTGGATTTCAAGGACGATTTATTTCTAATGTCAGACAAACTCGAGGACTTACGGGTGGAAACTAACAAGTTGACAGAAAAAGGAGGCAGCAAAGACAGGGCTTTAAGTGAACACATAGAGGAGAAGGAAGTGATGAAGATAACCAACCACCACTATCAATGGAACAAATTTGAAAGCTGTCACTTCTCTAGTCAGCATCGATTCAAATACAGGCAGTTGTAGCACGGATGAGTACGCTAAAACCAGTCTGGATCGAAAAGGCAAGACACATATATCCATCGCTCTGAAGTCACTTTGGAACTCAGCATAAAGAACACAATTCCGATTTTCAGCACCTTCCTTCGTTTGCTCCATAATGACAATCAGAGGGCCAGAAAGTATTCGCGACAAGAAACTCTGGAAACGAACCAATCGACAGCCTACTGTCTTAACAAAATATTGGGAAGAAAATGGAGATGGGTTGGACGCATGCTGCTGAGGACCGTCGGATGACACCATGCACCAGGCCATTATTCGAGTGGAATCCGGATGGAAAAAGACGAGTTGGGTTTGTGTCCGAAGTGACATAGGGGAGATCGTGTGAAGAGAAGATGACAGCCAATGGGTGATTTTGAGGGCAACTACTGAGGGGTACTGCAGAGAACAGAACAGATTAGAGATGTACCGTCGAAGTGCTATGTTCCACTCGGGACTCGACAGAACAATAAAGATGATAATAATTAATAATGCAATGGAAGTCCTAATGCTCTTTTCAAAAGAGATGTGGTCGAGATTAGCAAACAAATATGTACAGCTTTGTTGAAATCAAGCTTTCTTTCAATTGACTAGACAGCTGATATTATCGTTTACTGTTATCAGTAATTTCGTTGAAGATATCCCTCAACAAACAGACTAGACGAATCACCGTCAATGGGAGAAATACAAGGGAAGTCGTTTCTTTTACTTATCCCACCTGGACACAGTACCGTTTCAACAACAGCTAGGATGGATGACGATGTTAGGATCAGATCGAGAAAGCAAGACAGGCATTTATTACTGTGATGTCGGCATGGAGATCTACAGCAATAAGTAACAAAGGGACGACAAAAGTGCCACTACTGGAGGACATAATGCTAAGAGTGCAGCTATACCTGACTTTTATAGTATTTGAATTCCAAAGAAAAATATACAAACAAACTAAGACAGTTGCCACGGCGTCGCCAAAATCCCCGATTGTGGCAGATATATTCATGGATAGGAGAAATCCAAACGTTCAGCCCTACCCACAAAGTATGGTGTGTAGATGACACATTCACCGTACTTAAAGAACAAGACATAAACAGACTCGAAGGTAGTGTCCATTCAATTCACTCTTGAACTGGTAAGTCAGGAAGAGGAGCTTCCAATATTAGATTGTAGAGTAAAAAAGGAAAGAGGATGGCGAGTTAAACGCACTAGTGTTTACAGGAAACCCACACATTCAAACCGATATTTGGATTTCCGATCATTCTACACTGTGTCTTTAAAAATAGGATTAGTGAAATGTTTAAGTAAAAGGGCACAAAAGCTAAGGAAAGTGATAAGGAAAATCTAAGACAGGAAGTGAGGCATATAAGAGAAACCTTGAAACTTAATAATTACCCTGATAAATTATTCAAGAAGTATGTAGGAAAATGTAAAATTAATAATTACAATGGTAGTAACACATGATAATAATAATAATGACTGTGTACGTCAAACATGCACAGAATAATGACAACACCAACAATGGTGAATCTAAATCATCAGTGGTGTGGTGAGAGCTGTCTACTAGCCAAATTGGTAGACAGTAATTTACGTCAATATTTACGTTCCCAAGATTTGTTGTGAGAAAATGTGAACAAAGATTGTTTCAAAACCGACCACGGCAGACTTTGCGTAGGCGGATGCAGTTAACATATAGAGGATTTGACATTCAAGAAACAGTCACAAATAGATGAAAGATTAACTTTACGTGAGAAACAACCAATCGGAAGACTGTGTTTGTTTACTTAAATATCCATAGTAATGTACATGCAAATACATAAATATGCGTTGATTTCCTTAATAAATGATCTGTTGCCTGACTCTTGCCTTCTGTCGTTACAATAGTGATGATAATAATAATATTAATGACGATATGCATGTCAAACATGCACAGCATAATGACAACACCAACAATAGGAAATTTAAATCATCAGTAGTACTTCCATACAAAGAAGGAATAAAAGTGACTGACATTCAAACCCACACACTCAATTAGATATAAGCTTTGTCGGTTAAAGGATCCTGTGGGGCCCATTAAGCAAAACAAGTTAGTTTATCTATTACCCTGCCTGCAATGATTGTCAAGTTGAATGCAAAGGTTTGAGCAGTGGAGCTGGGGTAATCAGATTAGCGGAGCGTAAAAGCTTAGCACAATCTAGATTAGTTGACCAGACAACAAGATAAGAAATCTGAAGAATAGTTCAGCTGTGGCACCACACTACATGCAATTACACACAACACAGCCATACAATAGGATGGGATAAGATGACAGTTTTAAAATCTAATGTAACAGCAGGGTGGAGGGAGAGACTGATAACGGAAGCTTTGTTTATCGAATCAACTGCAAACAGGTGTAAAAAGAATGATTGAATGCTTGTCCCAGACATCTGGAAAATTCTACTACCTCGTACGACGAATAGGAAGGGATAAAGAAAACCACAAAACGAAAGTTTCGAAGTTGTGTAGTTTCAGTTGATACTGGGATTATGAACAATAGAGAAGTGTATTTGAGATTTTCCCGTCGATTGATTGGACCAAAGTGCTCGGTCTCAGGTTGACATGTCGGCTTCTTGTGCAGATGCTTCGACGATGTCTGGGCATTTAATTAGAATTTAATTTGTGGATGGTAACTAGCAGTGGAATCCATGATGCGCATTTCGTCCTATTTGAGACTCGTCACCTGGATGTACCTGCATTTCCCAGTGAGTGATGATGTTTGAAACTAAGGGCACTGGGTTTGAGCCTCGGTGGGAACATCATCACTCACTGGGAAATGCAGGTACATCCAGATGACGAGTCCCAAATAGGACGAAATGCACATCTTGAATTCCACTGCTAGTCACCATCCACAAATTAAATTCTAATAGAGAATTGTGTTCGAAACTTCGTCATCCAGCGGACAACACTGTTTCCATGACTGTGTCATATATCTTATAAACAAACTAATATCAAAAGACTTTAAAGTCTGTTATCATTAACTACATACGTAGGAAATTATCCAATAACAAAGGAACTTACTGATCATTGCAAAACTTCTGGAAGATGGGTAGGGCAGACCGCCATAGAGCGCTAAAAAAAGTTTTTTTAAAAAAAAGAAAGGTATGCCAGTAATCATTACTACTGTTAATCAAAATATTTGACTCTGAGATTGGTTGTAAAGCGACAAGAAGAAACTAACACAACTAGGTTCAAGCATAGACGATTCTTTTCGATAAACTCCTCACTCGGCATTACAATTATATACTTACCTACAAAATATTTTGAAGTACACTATCTTTGCATCAAAACAAACCCTATTTTACGTTAGAGAGTTGGAGATGAACCACCTAATTTTGCCTCTTCTATCTTGTATCTATCTTTCTATCAATTTGACTGCTGTTGAGGAGCCAGCTACATAGACAGTACACTTAGGCGTGTCTATCGTCGTCTGGGATGCCCACTAACTCCATTCCTATTCAAGATTATACCACAGGACTGGACTGGACTACATTGACTCCTATCTTAGAAATAGGGAGTGAAGTGGTGGCTGAGCGTGTTGAACACTTCACTTATTTGGAAAGTTGCATCAGCCAACGCCAACGGGTTGATCGCTGACGAAATCTCAGCACAGATACAGAAGGCTAGTTTCGCATATGCCAGATTACGCCGTCTCTGGTGTAGAAGTGTGATATCCGGCTGGCTATCGACCCAAAGGGCGTGTGTACTGCTCAGCGGCAGTTAACCCTGTCCTCCTTTATGGCTGTCAGTGAGACCTGGCCATTAAGAGTGGAAGACATGAAAAGCCTGGCTAGCTGTCTTTGATCATAGGTGTTTAAGTGCTACCTCCCGTGTTAAGTGGTATAATAGAGTGAACAATATTCAGGTTAAGCTTCGGTCGAGTGCTAGGTGAGGACAGAAAATCAATCGACGAGACTTCGAAGTTACACCGATTGAGATAGTTAGGACACGTGTTAGGCATGCTAACCTAGCCATCGATGGCCTTCCTCGACAACGGGCAATGTTAGCTGACTGACATAGTATGGATCAGGTTGGAAAAGAGCTAACGAGTGGTGGTCAAACCAAAACATGGTTTCATCAGTCAATGAAATCCACAACAGTTAGTATAATCCAGCCACGTAGGAAGGTGTAGACTGCCTAGCTGTTTGGGGTCCTCAGGACGGTAGAAACCAAAGATGGCTAGAGACAATTGGTGATATGGCATGGGGCATCAGTGGCACAGCGGTAAAATGCTCGCCAACGACGCAGGTGGTCTAGGGTTCGATCCCCGGCTGACGCACTCCTTTACTTCGCTAAGTCAGCAGTAAGACTGGTAAAGAGGCAAAGTTGGGCATGAGGCTAGCCTCTAGCTTGAAGCAGCCCTATGTTCCATTCGGAACGTAGAGGAATATATATATATATATATATATGCGCCACCTATAACTTATATTTCCAGCCCGTCTCTTAGCATCCCATTAATCTTATCACATCTGCATTAAAACGGTATTTCATTTACTTCCCTAACTATCTAGCATTACTTAATCGAAGCTTTTGTTTTTTTCTTAGCCTTTATCGATAACTATGTCTACGTAAACATTTGTTTGTTTATTCGCGCTGTTTTTCGTTATTTTTGTTATCAGAGATCACTTCATTTTTTCATCTTTGTTATTGATAGAATCATTATTATTATTATGTTGTTGTTGTTATTGTCGTTTAATTATGACTAATTGCACAATTTGTATGCAAAGACTTATCATCCTAAAATGACAAACCACTGTGTGATTGGCTTATAATTCAACACATTAATTTTATAAGTTAATGTGTAATTTGCGAATTTGATTTACGGGTATTTATTTACCAGTTCAGCTCAAATACCTGGCTAGAAATCAGTTTGCTTTGAAAGCGATTCAACTCTTTGAACTGAGTCAAACGTGTGCTGGTGGTGGTATATCGCGGATGAGCTCACCCAATCCCTCAACCCCACCATACAAGGAGTAAAACGACCGTCCACTGGTTCAGATCACATTTCAATCTGGCTAGCAAGCCACACTACTGGCTGGATAATGAGTAGTATACAACGAC
>OX235273.1:143758107-143792192 GCA_944472155.2 Trichobilharzia szidati
AAAGAAGAGGAGCAGACGTTGGCTCAGACCACTACCTCGTACAAGGAACAATCCAACTCAAATTAAAAGCTTTCAGAGAATCAGGAGCTGCAGATAGACCACAAGCCAAGTTCAACACTCAAAAACTAAAGGACCAGGATACAAAGGATATCTTTACTGCAAGTATAAAGGACAAAGCTGAGACACAAATCAACATTAGCGAAGAGGTCAGCGTCGAAAAACACTGGGACAACCTGAAAACAGTATTGAGCGAAACCTGCATGGAAGTTCTGGGCAGAAAGAAGAGGCAGGACAAACCGTGGCTCACTACGGACACTTGGAGGCTAATAGAAGAGAGAAGGATGGTGAAACAAAAGATTCTCCAGTGCACCGACGAGCAACAGAAACAGGAGTTGAATGCAAGCTACAATACACTGAACAAAGGAGTAAAGAAGAGTGCCAGAGAAGACAAAAGAAAGTATTATGAAGCCATGGCCAATGAAGCAGAACAAGCAGCAGGCAAAGGAGACCTCGCAACACTCTACCAAACAACTAGGTACCTCTCAGGCAAAAACTCGTCACAAATTAAGCCAGTGAAGGATGAAAATGGAAAGTCAATCACCAAAGAAGTGGAGCAAAGGAAACACTGGGCTGAACACTTCAAAAGACTACTAAACCGACCGCCACCTACAACGCGCCCAACAATACCAACAACGGAAGCAGAATTACCAGTGAACATCAACCCCCCGACGAAAACAGAAGTCCTGAAGGCAATCAAGATGCTGAAAGCTGGAAAAGCAGCAGGACCAGATGGAATCCCAGCAGAAGCATTGAAAGTGGACCCAGAGACAACAGCAGACTTGATGACGCCACTACTGGAGAAGGTGTGGAAAGAAGGCAAAGTACCTGAGGATTGGAAGAAAGGATACCTATTCAAACTACCAAAGAAAGGAGACCTAAGTCAATGCAAGAACTGGCGCGGAATTATGCTCCTGTCCATCCCAAGCAAAATACTAAGCCGCATCATCCTGGAAAGGATCAAACAAGCCCTGGATGAAAAACTTCGACCAGAACAAGCTGGATTCAGGAGAAACAAGTCATGTATTGATCAAATCGCCACACTACGGATCATCATTGAACAAAGTTTGGAATGGCAGTCACCTCTCTATCTCAACTTCATCGACTTTGAAAAGGCCTTCGACAGCGTCGATCGAGAGGTGATTTGGAAACTACTTCGCTACTACGGGGTGCCACTGACAATTATACATCTCATCCAACAGTTGTATGACAACGCTGCATGCCAAGTAATCCACAACGGGAAGCTCACGGAATCCTTCGAAGTGAGGACAGGAGTAAGACAAGCTGGCTGCCTACTATCGCCAATGATTTTTCTGATTGCAGTAGATTGGATAATGCGACAAACAGCGGGCAATGAGGAAACAGGCATAAAATGGACTCACACAAAATACTTGGAGGATCTGCACTTCGCCGATGATATATGTCTGATTTCCCACAAACTGGAAGATATGCAAGTGAAAAGTAACAAGTTGGCAGAAGAAGCATCAAAGATAGGACTCCAGGTGAACATAGAGAAAACGGAGGTGATGAAGATCCCTGGCCAACACCAACAACAACAACAGACAACAATCAGCATAAATGGAAAGAACCTGAAAGAAACTACCTCCTTTACCTACTTGGGAAGCATTGTTTCAACTACAGGCGGAACTGACGAGGATATCAAAGCAAGGATCGGGAAAGCAAGGCAAGCTTTCATTACTCTCAAGTCTGTGTGGAGGTCAACAGCACTCAGCATGAAAATGAGAATAAGATCCGGATTTTCAACTCCAATGTGAAGTCAGTACTACTATACGGATCAGAGACTTGGCGTGTCACAAAAAGCACCTCAAACAAGCTACAGACCTTCATTAACAGATGTCTTCGCTCAATACTCAAGATCAGATGGCCGGAAAGGATCAGCAACAAAGATCTCTGGGAGCGAACCAACACAGCAGGAACCGATTGTGAAACAAATAGGCAGGAAGAAATGGAGATGGATTGGCCACACTCTGAGGAAACCATCAAGTGACATCACTAGACAAGCCATTGCTCGAGTGGAACCCAAAAGGAAAGCGGCGAGTTGGTCGTCAGTGCAAGGGTGACTTGGAGGAGGTCATGTGAAGAGGAGATGAAAGCGTGTGGGCAGACCTGGAGCCAGGTGAAAACTCTAGCAGAGAACCGAACGCAATGGAGACGCATGGCTGAAGCCCTATGTTCCTCTAGGAACTAAAGGAAATGATAATAATTCTTTCTGATAGGTCACCACCTGATCTTCAGTATGGAACCAGAGAAGTCAGCTATCGATTAAAATGTCTGAAACCTGTTGGAAATGCTTTTTGTGACGCCTTCACCAAGTTTCTGACCCATATAGAAGAACTGACTGCCTTGTGTTGAATATCCGAATTTTGTTGTTTATGCTGCAGAGTACAGAAGATTTCCAAATTGATTTTCGGATGATGAACGTCACTCTTGCCTTTCCGATTCCGGCTTTGACATCCTCATCCCTGCCGTCTGCTAACAGTTGAGACAATGCTGCTGCGTATCCAGATAAATGAAGGAAGTGACCTTTTTCTGCTTCATATAGTCCTTTCAATTACTTTCCGCTGTCTGACTTTATGTGGCGACATGAAATGCTACACTTCTGGCCATAGCTCTACGTTAAAACTCGTTCGTTCAGTTGGACAACGATTGCCATAAAATACAAGTCAAATGATAACATGAGCTGTGGAAAGAGGTTACGTAAACACTAGGAAAAACCAAATAATTGTAAACAGTATAGTAGCGCGCTTTCGATGCATCGAAACAGAATTTTGAAAAATGCTGGCTACCGATAAAAAAGGTCAGCCAAAAGATGAAGCATTACCGTTGCAATCCATTACACAGCTAGAATAAACTGTAATATAAGCATTTCAAGAGAAAGTTTAACTAGCCCGGGGAAATAATTCACTCTCTTATTATCCAACTCCTGAAATTGAGAGGACTGTTAGTCACGCGAAACGAAAGAACAATACATCAGGAAGTTTTTGTTGCTCTGAGAAAAATGAATGTCTAAGTACACCAAAGATAACCCGTTCAAGAACTAACTTTATGCACGCTAGAGCTGCCTGCCTAACTTGTGGCTCGACAAAGTAGCGAACTGAATAAAAACTACGTGACTATATATTCACCAGATTTGTATATCTTACGACTATAATTGCCCGTCATTCTTTTCCCCTTCTGACTGACGTTTCTGTCCGGATTCAACATAGAACTTGACACCGAAGTCCAGCAGTTCGGGTTGCTACGTTCCAAATAGCACACAAAGGTAGACAAAAAAATGAGTGAGGAGAATCAATAGAGTTTTGACAAGTATAAGAGTAAAACAGAGTGAGCAATGGTCGAAAGGAATATGAGACTGAATATTACAGAGACTGAATACATCTGCGTAAGCCATTGACAACGATTTTGAGCCATGTCACCACCTATTGTCTCCAGCCATTGATTCTTAGAGTCCCGAGGGCCCCAACCTGGAAGTCTGCATCTCCCTCCCTACCTGACCCAGTTTAACTGTCAAGGATTTCATTGATTGATGAGGCCATGTTTTTGTTTGGCCACCACTTACTCGTTTCCAACCTGCACCTATATCAGCTAGTAATGCCCGTCAGGGTGAGGGAGGCGATGGTTAGGCATGCACAGCACGTGACCTAGCCATCTCAATCTATGTAACTTTATAGTCTCGTCGATTGATTTTCCCTCTTTACCCAACACTCTACGCCTAACGTCAACATTACTTACCTTATCATACCACCTAACGTGAGAAAGAGATCGCAAACATCTATGATCAAAAACAGTCAACCTTTTCATGTCTTCAGCTCGTACTGGCCATGTTTCAGAGCCATAGAGAAGGACAAAGCGAACTGCTGAGCAGTATACACGTCCCTTGGTTGATAGCCAGATGTCACGCCTACGCCCGAGATGGTGTAAGTTAGCGAAAGCAGCCAGAGCTTTTTGGATCCGTGCTGAGATTTCGTCGCCAATCAGTCCGGTGGTGCTGACTGACCACTAAACACTGATAATCTCAAAGTTATAGGTATCTTATTTATCCTTTACTATTGTACATGTGAACAGCGCAGAGAGAAAGTCATCGCATGAGATAGAAAAGCTGTGTCAATTAATCTTTATAGAAAGAATGAAGTCATCGAAAACACTACTTTCTAAAGCCATGCAAAAAAATACCTACTCAACAAGGCTACATATTCACACATTTGGTTCATTTGATAAATTTCGATATAAAAAGAAAGGCCAGATTTGCAGTTATAAGTTCTTTGAGGCATTGATTTTCCTTATTTTCAAATGACGATTTTGCATCCTTTTTAGTTTTGTTTTGTTCACCTGGAATTTTTTTCCGGATCGTTAAGAACTGTCAGCAGTCTTATATATACACATTATCAGTTTTGTTTATTCACTATAACAACGCCAGAGTCTTTATCTCAGGTGTAAGTAAACATGACGATGTTATCATTTCCATAGAGTTTCTTCAGTACTGCTGCTCTATGATTGTCAGTTAGCATCTTATGTTTTTCGGCCGGTGATGTGCGTTATTGGTTGGCTGGGTTCAAACCCTAAGCGTTAGGTGCATACTGCCGATGAGTACCATACTGGAACGAAAGAGGCTGACCAGTACACATATCCTACTGGTTTTCACTGGTCCTCTAAATGATATGAATTTTCAGTCAAACTTGAGTTAAATCAAATTCCCACAAACTAACTAATGAAAATTATATTCAAGTGTTGGTTTGTAGGAATTTGATCGGTTACAGGATTTCATCATGAGCTGACAATGGTTACAGAACCACTGGAAAACCTGTGAGTACTGGACAGCCGTTTCGTCCTAGTTTGGGACTCTTCATCAGTACGCACCCACAGGGGTTCGAACCAAGTACCCTCTGGTTCCCTACAAACCAACACTTGAATATCAATGAGATGCTCACTAGTGACTTGCTCTATTCAGGTAGATAGTTACCTGGGGTTCTAGTGAGAAGTCGTGACCAGTAGGGTACAGCAGGTCGGGTGTGAGGACAACTACTCGCCGAAGACAATGGCTAGGGGTCGCGCTATGTCGTGAATTGGCAGAAGTTATAATTCATGGGCCATTGGATCGGATCCCAGTGGTTTAATGGTCTACGAGCTCGCCTTGTAACCAGTAGGTCCTGGGTTGGAACCCCGGTGGGGGCGTGCTGGTGAAAATTCCAAACTAGGACGAAACAGCTGTCCAGTACTCCCAGGTTTTCCAACGGTTCTCTAACTAATGTCAGCTCATGATGAAATCATTAAAATTAATCTGATGCTAGTTGATAACTGCCTACAAGACTGAATCAAGTCTCCTTAGTGGCAGAATAGTCTACGAGTTTGCCTTGTAATCAGGAGGTGCTGGATTGTACCTTTGGTGGCGGGTGTGTAATGCCGATGCGTCTTAATATAAGATTAAAGAGCTGTACATTACTCTCTCGTTTTCAATGGTTTTCCTAACTGATATCAATCTATGACTGACTAGTTTCAAAATAGAACTTTGCATAGAAAGAAGTTCAGTGTTCGAATCGCCACACTTCATGTACCATAAAAAGCAACAGAAGAGAATACAAAGGAGATAATAAACAGAATTGTGAGAGAAAAGAATAGTTATATGGAAGAATAATAGAGTTTTATTGGATATGAATGTTTCTGAGCTCCTGATAACGATTTGTGCTGTAACCAATTGTCTCCAGTCGTTATTGGTTCTTACCAGTCCCGAGGACTCCAACCAGTCCGACAGCCTGTACCTCCCCACGTGGCTGGTTCAAACTAACTGTTAAAGATCTCATCGACTGATGTGATGTTTTGGTCTGACCACTACTAGCTATATTTCAACCTCATCCTATGTTGGCTAACATTGCCCGTTGTCGAGGAAGGCGATAGCTAGGCATGCGTAACACTTGTTCTACGCATCTCAATCGATGTAGCCTCACAATCTCATTGAGTAACTTTCCCTCCTTAACTAACACTCGACGTCTAAACTCAGTATTACTCACTCGTTATTATGCCACCAACATGCCAACATGGGAAATAGAAAGCAAACACCTATGATCAAAGACAGCTAGCCGGCCTTTTCTTGTCTTCCAACTTCAATGGTCATTCTCTCCACTCACCGTCATAAAGGAGGATGGAGCGAATTGCTGCTGTGCAGTCCCTCTGGTCGATAGCCCGATGGATATCACGCCTACGCCACAAATAATGTATGCTAACAAATGCCACACGAGCCTTCAGCATCTCTGTTGATATTTAGTCAGAGATCAGTCGATTAGGACTAATTATTATTATTATTATTGTTTCCCTCAATTCCTAGAAGAACATAGGGCTTCAGCTGTGCGTCTTCATTGCGTTCGGTTCTCTGCCAACGTTTTCAGACATATATCATCATCGGCGAAGTCCAGATCCTCCAAGTTTTTGTGTGAGTCCATTTTATGCCTGTTTCCTCATTGCCCGCTGTTTGTCGCATTATCCAGTCTACTGCAATCAGGAAAATCATTGGCGATAGTAGGCAGCCAGCTTTGTCTTACTCCTGTCCTCACTTCTTCGAAGGGTTCCGTAAGTTTCCCGTTGTGGATTACTTGGCATGCAGCATTGTCGTACAGCTGTTAGATGAGATGTATAATTGTCGGTGGGACCCCTTGGTAGTAGCGAAGTAGTTGCCAAAGCACCTCTCGATCGACGCGCCGCCTTAAACTGATTAAGACTGACACAACTTTTCAAATAACTAAAGTAGTCAACATGCTTTACCAGTTGACTCTGTATTTTAAGGCCAGGGAGTTGATACACTCCAGCCATGTAGCATCATCTTACATTTGACAACAGGAGCATATCGCATACCAAACATTCGAAATTTCTGTTGCTCCTCAAGGTATTCAGAAGACCTTGTCTACATTTTGCCAGTATCTTCATCTAGGACAGGGGACTATATATCATCCGCATATTCTAAGTCAACAAGACTATACCCTGGTAAAAAGTCAATCCCTGAGTTACCATGGAATAATCACCATAGCAGGTTACACACGTGGTATTCATTTTATTAGCACAACGGAAGCCAATACCTAATACGGTTAACTTCTTACTTTAAACTCGACGCCACGGTATACACCGAAGTGAACACCTCTATACTAACTCCTCTATCATCCATAGAAAAATAAGAAAAGAGAAAGAAAAGAGAGGGAGGTGTTTCAAGAAGTAAATGTTTATTGTCAGTTTATTGTTGTGACGAACAAATACTAGAATATTGACAATTTACAATGATTGAGGCTGATTCACCGGGAGAGTACACAGACACTGAGTGTTCTTAGAATCAAAATCTATTGATATATATGAATGACTTTCACATAGACCACACATTTATTATTATTATCATTATTACCAGTGACTGATAAAGTAAGCAACAGAGAAAAGCCTACCTTTTAACAGCCACTGGATTGATCATAGCAGGCTTATTGCCACCGGCACTGCCGACGCCGCCGCCTAGTTCAGAATTCAGCTGTAATGCTGTCTTTGATAATAAAACAGTAGGTGTTGTTGTTGTTGTGTTTGACGGATTTGTAGAACTCGATGAAACAAGACGCAGAGGTACTGTTGCATTAGAATGAGAAACTCGACTACCGATTATAGCTTCATTCTGCAGGATAGGCGTCCGATTGAATTGTGATGTCGTCTGAGGTGATAGAGAAGAGGCGACTGGGACAACAAGTGAATTATTCGGTGATACAGATCCTACATTCGATTGAAGTACATAGGACAGGCGAGAGGATCCAGTATCTACACACAGAGTGAGTGGAACTTTCGGACTGCTAGTGGTTGGTTTTGAGTTAGGGTTAGGATTCTGTGCCACTGAAGACGGTGTAATCCGAAAGTTTGGTCGATTCACTGTTTGTGCAGTTGATTGAAGTACAGGAGGTGACTGACAGTATTTTGTGACAGGAATTGAATTCAATTTTGGACTACAGGTGGCAGTAGCGGCAGCAGCTGGCAAACTTGCACGAGGAGTGGTGTTGGTGACAAGAGAAGTGGCAGTTATCTTAGGCGTGGTTTTAGAGACGGTAACCGGTGTTGATATATTTGAAATGTTCGGTAGAATGACAACAGGAGAATTTTGTGATGATAGGATAGAAGAATCAGAGGTGTACGAAGCGTTTGCAGAAGACACTGGATTAGAGTTTCTTCCGTTATTTGAGTTTGTCAAGTTAGCATTAGTGTTGTTGTTGTTGCTATTGCTGTTTGAAGATTTTGCAGTCGACTGGGAGGTTGAAGTGTTATTGCATAAACCACTAGAACAAAAGAAAAGAAAAGAAGAGTTTAACGAGAGGCAAAGGCACACACGCATGCAATTCAGATGAAATTAACACAAAAGTGAAAAGATGAAGGGAATCAAAAAGAAAACTTACAACCTAATAGTCAATTTAACATAGAAAATCATACGGAAAGTATGAATCTACTCAGCTGGGAAATTCTGTACACGGGACCAAAGACTGCAGAGGATGTTGACACGCCACTGTTGCACCAAGTTTAGAAGGAAGGAAGGGTACCTAATAATTGAAAGAAATGCTATTACCTTGATAAACTGCAAGAACTGGCGCCGAGTCACGCTCTTGTCCATGCCAAGCAAAATATTATAGGTCGCGTCATCCTGGGGAGGCCTTCGACAGCGTTGATCGTCAAGTAATTCTGCATTATTATGGAGTGCAATGTCACAAATCTTTATCAACCTCATTCAACAGCTGGCTATATGATAATGCAAAGTGTTAAGTGATTCACAACCAGAAAGTCAGAGAAGCCTTTGAAGCAGTAAGACAGGAGTAAGATAAGGCTTTCAGCCTACTGCTACCGATGATACTCCTAATTGTGGTGGACTGGATTATGAGGAACATGGTGCGTGGGGAGTGAGAAGACAGGAATACGCTGGATCGATAGGAAGACTTGAGAAGATTTGGATTTCAAGGACGATTTATTTCTAATGTCAGACAAACTCGAGGACTTACGGGTGGAAACTAACAAGTTGACAGAAAAAGGAGGCAGCAAAGACAGGGCTTTAAGTGAACACATAGAGGAGAAGGAAGTGATGAAGATAACCAACCACCACTATCAATGGAACAAATTTGAAAGCTGTCACTTCTCTAGTCAGCATCGATTCAAATACAGGCAGTTGTAGCACGGATGAGTACGCTAAAACCAGTCTGGATCGAAAAGGCAAGACACATATATCCATCGCTCTGAAGTCACTTTGGAACTCAGCATAAAGAACACAATTCCGATTTTCAGCACCTTCCTTCGTTTGCTCCATAATGACAATCAGAGGGCCAGAAAGTATTCGCGACAAGAAACTCTGGAAAGGAACCAATCGACAGCCTACTGCTTAACAAAATATTCGGAAGAAAATGGAGATGGGTTGAACACATGCTGCTGAGGAGGCCGTCGGATGACACCATGTACCAGGCCATTATTCGAGTGGAATCCGGATGGAAAAAGACGAGTTGGGTTTGTGTTGACATAGGGAAGACCGTGTGAAGAGGAGATGACAGCCAATGGGTGATTTTGAGGGCAACTACTGAGGGGTACTGCAGAGAACAGAACAGATTAGAGATGTACCGTCGAAGTGCTATGTTCCACTCGGCACTCGACAGAACAATAATGACAATAATAAATAATGCAGGGGAAGTCCTAATGATCTTCCCAAAAGATGTAGTCGAGATTAGCAAACAAATATGCACAGCTTTGTTGAAATCAAGCTTTCTTTCAATTGACTAGACATCTGATAGTATCATTTACTGTTATCAATAATTTCGTTGAAGGTGTCCCTCAACAAACAGACTAGACGAATCACCGTCAATGGGAGAAATACGGGGGAAGTCGTTTCTTTTACTTATCCCACCTGGACACAGTACCGTTTCAACAACAGCTAGGATGGATGACGATTTTAGGATCAGATCGAGAAAGCAAGACAGGCATTTATTACTGTGATGTCGGCATGGAGATCTACAGCAATGAGTAACAAAGGGACGACAAGAGCACCACTGGAGGACATAATGCTGGGAGTGCAGCTACACCTGACTTTTATAGTATTTGAATTCCACAGAAAAATATACAAACTAAGACAGTTGCCACGGCGTCACCAAAATCCCCGATTGTGGTAGATATATTCATGGATAGGAGAAATCCAAACGTTCAGCCCTACCCACAAAGTATGGTGAAGTATGGTGTGTAGATGACACATTCACCGTACTTACAGCACAAGACATAAACAGACTCGAAGGTAGTGTCCATTCAATTCACTCTTGAACTGGTAAGTCAGGAAGAGGAGCTTCCAATATTAAATTGTAGAGTAAAAAAGGAAAGAGGATGGCAAGTTAAACGCACTATTGTTTACAGGAAACCCACACATTCAAACCGATATTTGGATTTCCGATCATTCCACAGTGTCTTTACAAATAGGATTAGTGAAATGTTTAAGTAAAAGGGCACAAAAGCTAAGGAAAATCTAAGACAGGAAGTGAGGCATATAAGAGAAACCTTGAAACTTAATAATTACCCTGATAAATTAATAAGGAAGTATGTTGTAGGAAAATGTAAAAATGAAATCAATAGTAATGTTAATGATGACATGCATGTCAAATATGCACAGGATAATGACAACACCAACAATGGTGAATTTAAATCATCAGTAGTGTGGTGAGAGCTGTCTACTAGCCAAATCAATAGACAGTAATTTACGTCAATATTTACGTTCCCAAGATTTGTCATGAGAAAATGTGAACAAAGATTGATTCAAAACCGACCACAGCAGACTTTGCGTAGGCGGATGCAGTTAACATATAGAGGATTTGACATTCAAGAAACAGTCACAAATAGATGAAAGATTAACTTTACGTGAGAAACAACCTATCGGAAGACTGTGTTTGTTTACTTAAATATCCATAGTAATGTACATGAAAATATATAAATATGCGTTGATTTCCTTAATAAATGATCTGTTGCCTGACTCTTGCCTTCTGTCGTTACAATAGTGATGATAATAATAATATTAATGACGACATGCATGTCAAACATGCGCAAGATAATGACAACACCGACAATAAGTAGTCTAAATCATCAGTAGTACTTCCATACAAAGAAGGAATATAAGTAGCTGGCATTCAAACCCACACACTCAATTAGATATGAGCTTTGTCGGTTAAAGGATCCTGTGGGGCCCACTAAGCAAAACAACTTAGTTTATCTAATACGCTGTCTGCAATGATTGTCAAGTTGAATGCATAGGTCTGAGCAGTGGAGCTGGGGTAATCAGATTAGCGGAGCATAAAATCCTGGCACAATCTAGATTAGTTGACCAGACAAGATAAGAAATCTGGAGAATAGTTTAGCTGTAGCACCACACTACATGCAATTACACACAACACAGCCATACAATAGGATGGGATAAGGTGACAGTCTTCAAATCTAATACAACAGTGTGGAGGGACAGATTGATATCGGAAGCATTGATTATCAAATCAACTGCAAACAGGTGTAATAAGAATGACTGAATGCTTGTCCCAGACATCTGGAAAATTCTACAACCTCGTACGAGGAATAGAAAGGGATAAGGAAAACCACAAAACGAAAGTTTTGAAGTTGTGTGGTTTCAGTTGATACTGTGATTATGAACAATAGAGAATTGTATATGAGATTTTCCCGTCGATTGATTGGACCAAAGTGCTCGGTCTCAGGTTGGCATGTCGGCTTCTTGAGCAGATGCTTCGACAATGTTTGGGCATTTAAATAGAATTCAATTTGTGGATGGTAACTAGCAGTGGAATCCATGATGCGCGTTTCGTCCTATTTGAGACTCGTCACCTGGATGTACCTGCATTTCCCAGTGAGTGATGATTTTTGAGCCTCGGTGGGAACATCATCACTCACTTGGAAATGCAGGTACATCCAGGCGACGAGTCCCAAATAGGATGAAATGCACATCTTGGACTCCACTGCGAGTCACCATCCACAAATTAAATTCTAATAGAGAATTGCGTTCGAAACTTCGTCATCCAGCAGACAACACTGTTTCCCTGACTGTGTCATATATGTAATAAACGAACTAATATCAAAATACTTTAAAATCTGTTATCATTAACTAACTTATGTAGGAAATTATCCAATAACAAAGGAACTTACTGATCATTGCAAAACTTCTGGAAGATGGGTAGAGCAGACCGCCATAGAGCACTAAAAACAAGTTTTTTTTTAAAAAAAAAGGTATGCCAGTAATCATTACCACTGTTAATGAAAATATTTGATTCTGAGATTGGTTGTAAAGCGACAAGAAGAAACTAACACAACTAGGTTCAAGCAAAGACGATTCTTTTCGATAAACTCCTCGCTCGGCTTTACAATTATATTCCTATATACAAAATATTTTAAAGTACGCTATCTTTTCATCAGAACCAACCCTATTTTATGTTAGGGAGATACAGATAAACCATCTAATTTTGCCTCGTCTATCTTGTATCTATCTATCAGTGCGACTGCTGTTGAGGAGACAGTTACATGGACAGTACAATTAGGTGTGTCTATCGTCGTCTGGGATACCCTCTATCTCCATTCCTATTCAAGATGATACCACAGGACTGGACTGGCCTACATCGACTCCTAGCTTAGAAATAGGGAGTGAAGTGGTTGGTGGGGAGTGTTGATCACTTCACTTGTTTGGGGAGTTGCATCAGCCAGTGCCAAAGGGTTGATCGGTGACGAAATCTCAGCACGGATACAGAAGGCCCGGTTCGCATAAGCCAACTGACGCAATCTCTGGTGTAGACGTGTGATATCTGGCTAACTATCGACCAAAGAGCGCGTGTACTGCTCAGCAGCAGTTAACCCCGTCCTCCATTATGGCTGTCAGTGAGACCTGGCCATTGAGAGTGGAAGACATGATAAGCCTGGCTACCTGTCTTTTATCATAGGTGTTTATGTGCTACCTCTCGTATTAAGTGCTATAATAGAGTGAGCAATATTGACGTTAGGCTTGGGTCGAGTGCTAGGTGAGGACAGGAAATCAATCAACGAGACTTCGAAGTTACACCGATTGAGATAGTTAGGACATGTGTTACGCATGCAAGCCTATCCATCGCCTTCCTCGACAACGGGCAATGTTAGCTGAATGACATAGAATGGATCAGGTTGGAAAACAATTGCTGGTGGTGGTCAAACCAAAACATGGTTTCACCAGTCAATGAAATCCACGACAGCTAGTTTGATCCAGCCACTCAGGAAGGTGTAGACTGTCTAGATGGTTGGGGTCCTCGGGACGGTAGAAACTAATGATGGCTGGAGACCATTGGTGACATGGCTTCCAGTCGTTCTCAACTACTGGCACAGATGCATCCACTCCTTGTGACTTATAATACCCAATGAAACTATATTGTTCTACGTTATTACTATTCCTTTGTCTCACACCTCTGTTTGTTGTCTCTATTATGCGTTTCTTTTTACTTTCTTATCTTGCTTTGTATGCTAAATGGGGTGTGGCGACTTGAAATGCTGTACATCGGTGCATATACATATTTATATACATAGGTGCATCAGTGGCACAGCGGTAGAATTCTCGCCAACGACGCAATCCTTTACCTCGCTAAGCCAGCAGCAAGACTGGTAAGGAGGGAAGGTTAGGCATGAGGCTAGTAACCCCATCCCCTAAAAATAAATAAACATCACTGCTACCGAAACTTCAAACCTCTAGCTTGAAGCAGCCCTATGTTCCACTAGGAACGTAGAGGAATATATATGTATATATGCGCCACCTTTAACTTATATTTCCAACCCGTCTCTTAGCATCTCCTTAATCTTATCACATCTGCATTAAAACGTATTTTGTTTACTTCTTTAACAATCTAGCATTACTTAATCGAACCTTTTGTTGTTTTTTTCTTAGCCTTTATCGATAACTATGTCTACGTAAACATTTGTTTGTTTATTCGCGCTGTTTTTTTGTTATTCTTGTTATCAGGGATCACTCCACATTTTTATCTTTGTTATTGATAGAATCATTATTATTATTATGTTGTTGTTGTTATTGTCGTTTAATTATGACTAATTGCACAATTTATATGCAAAGACTTATCATCCTAAAATGACAAACCACTGTGTGTGATTGGCTTATAATTCAACACATTAATATGATAGGTTAATGTGTAATTTGCGAATTTGATTTACGGGTATTTATTTACCAGTTCAGCTCAAATACCTGGCTAGAAATCAGTTTGCGCTGAAAGTGATTCAACTCTTTGAAGTGAGTCAAACGTGTGGTGGTGGTGGTATATCGCGGATGAGCTCACCCAATCCCTCAACCCCACCATACAAGGAGTAAAACGACCGTCCACTGGTTCAGATCACATTTCAATCTGGCTAGAAAGCCGCACTACTGGCTGGATAATGAGTAGTATACAACTACAACTTATCTCTGTCAATCAATCTGTAGTATACGTGTGATCACGTTGGTTTGCACAAAAACGTCAGACATTTGTTTTAAAGATTAACTCCGGCTACCAATAACACTATCCCAAGAGACTTATTGTTCTAAACTATACTGAGTGATTGACTGACTGACTGGTTTCAACGTAGAACTACTTTGCACTGATGTGCAGCAGTTCGAGTCGCCACACTCCATGTAGCACACAAACCAAGAGAAGAAAGTAAAAATAAATGCAAAACAGAGACACCAACCAGAGATATGAAGCGAAATGAATAGTAATGTGTAAGAACAATATAGTTTTATTGGGTATTATGAGTAACAAGGAGTGGATGCATTTGCGCCAACCATTGACAACGATTTTGAGCCATATCACCAATTGTCTCTAGCTATCATTGGTTTCTACTGTCCCGAAGGATCCAACCAGCTAGGCAGTCTACATCTTCCTACGTGGCTGGATTGAACTAACTGTTGTGGATTTCATTGACTGATGAAACCATGTTTTGGTTTGACCACCACTGACTCTTTTTCAACCTGATCCATCCTATGCCAGTCAGCTAACATTGCCCATTATCGAGGAAGGCCATCGATGGCTAGGCTAGCATGCGTAATACATGTCCTAACCATATCAGTCCATGTAACTTCGAAGCCCTGTCGATTAATTTTCCCTCCTCACCTAGCACTCGACCGAAGCCTAACCTCAATATTGCTCACTCTTTTATATCACTTAACACGGAAGATAGAACGCAGACACCTGTGATCAAAGACAGCTAGCCAGGCTTTTCATGTCTTCCACTCTCAATGGCCAGGTCTCACTGACAGTCATAAAGGAGGACGGAGTTAACTGCTGCTGAGCAGTACACACGCCCTTTGGTCGACAGTCAACCAGATATCACACGTCTACACAAGAGATGGCGTATGTTGGCATATGTTAAATGAGCCTTCTGTATCCGTGCTGAGATTTCGTCGCCGATCAACCCGTTGGCGTTGGCTGATGCAAATTCCCAAATAAGTGAAGTGGTCAAGACACTCAGCCACCACTTCACTCCCTATCTCTAAACTAGCAGTCAGTGTAGTCCAGTTCTGTAATATCATCTTACATTTGACAGGAGTGAATCACATGCTGAACAGTAGAAGATTGCTTCTCCTCAAGGTGTTCAGAAGACTGCTTTATTTTGTCAGCGTCCTCACCTAGAAGGACCATATCATCTGCATATTCTAAGTTGACGAGATTATTCCGCTGTAACAAATCTATCCCCAAGTTCCCGAAGGCATTTAGGGTTAATTCCATTAGTACATCTATGGTTAAATTGAATAGAAATGGGGATAGTGGGCATCCCTGTCGGACACCACTAGTTGTCACCACTTCAGATGACAACTCGCCGTAGGCTCTCACCTGGGTGCATGAGTTCGAGTAAAGTGAGTGCCATTATCAATGCAATGTATTTTCCCGACATTCCTTTCACAGCTAAGCATCTCCAGAGTAGCTTTCGGTCGACAGAATCGAATGCCGCCTTTATGTTAAGAAATATAACGGTTGTTGGACGCCAGTAAGTATGCCTATGTTCCAGGATCTGTCGAAGGGTGAAGATTTTATCAATACACCCTCTTCCTGGTCTAAAGTCTGCCTGTTTCTCTTGTGTTTGTGCCTCCTGAGGCACCGCTCAGTTTACGCATTATTGTTGAGCCTAGAACTTTAGATTTCTAAACTATAAGAATCTAAAGAGAATTTACTGAAAAGAATATTCTTTGTTCACACCAACTTTTTAATTCATAACATGGGAATATTTCAGGCTATTGCATTAAAAGTATCTATACTAAATTATAAACCTTACCTGCAGATTATACACACAAAAGGTGGAGTGCAAACATTTTTACTTTTGAATTAACGCATGAACAATTTCTGCAGAATAAGATGGATAGTACCATCCTTTATTTCTTTCTTTGGCTTCTCATCCAGCTACGTACAGCTTAAAGAAATTATTACTAAGTTTATTAAATATTTTCATAGTAAAATTTAGAACAACACATTTAAGTGAACAATATTGTTTTCAATTACACCTCATCAGGCTTAACTCTAATATACATAACTTTACAAATAAATATTCAAATATAAACCAATCATGGTGTTTTCCCTATAGGATAATAAGATGGTGAATATAAATCGGAGGTGGGCTATCCGAGTAGTTTCACAAGGAAACATACGAAAACATCAGAGAAAACTTAAGACTATGACCGCACGTAAAGAACCTCTATTTATTAAGTTACAATTTAATGGTGACTTATCAAGTGAGATGTTATTCCAGAGATTTTCCAGAAGTATACGAAGAACGTTTTACGCTGCATACCTGTGTTTGTCACTCTTTAGCCGACGAATGATTGAGACACAAACAAAGGATAAGCTAGATAGTTTTGCCACATCTATGTGCATTTATCAGTTCAACTGCACCTGCAGTGACAGTTATGTTGGGCGTACTACTAGACAGCTTAGCCAACGTGTTAGTGAACACCTCCCATCGTGGTTTGGCAAAGGACAGACAAAAACAATCCATAGCTCAATTTTGTCACATTTAATTGATAGTGGTCATGTAGTGGAGAAAACGAGAGCCTTCACAGTAATTCATCGAATCCCACCGAATCTTTCCGATAGGCTTCGTATTCGTCTACTGCACACGGCTGAGACGATAGGCATTCGAACTATTCAGCCTAAACTATGCATTCAAAAAAAGTCCGCACAGCCATTATCCAACCCTTGTTGGCCTATTAAGACATAACCAACTAATGACTTCTCCACCACCCCTTACTTACTTATATTTTCAACCCCTCTCTTATCATCCCTTAATCTTATTACATCTTCATTAAAAACGTGTTTCATTTACTTCCCTTACAGTCTAGCATTACTTAATCGGTTCATTTGTTTTTCTTAGCCTTTATCGACTACTACATCCACCTGAACATTTGTTTGTTTAATCATACTGTTTTTCATTATTCATGTTATCACAGATTGCCTCACTTTGTGATCCTTATTACTGATAAAACCATTATTATTATTATTATCATTACTACTATTATGACTTATTGCACAATTTATATTCACCATCTTATTATCCTATAGACAAAACACCATGATTGGTTTATATTTGGATTTTTATTTGTATAGTTATGTAGGTGTATGAGAGTTAAGCCTGATGAGATCTAATTGAAACCACAATATTGTTCGCTTAAATGTGTTGTTCTAAATTCTACTAGGTTTATGTACAGAGCAATTTTAACATACTTGCAAATGGTTGCATGTAATGATAAAGGAGTTACGTAATATAGACAATAGGCGCGTAAAATGACGAGTAACTAATAAATTCGTTAATAATGTACGGAGTTCATCTCAAATCATAGAAACAAGAGATAATCAAAAATACAATATATCATAGGAGGGGGTAAGGTTAAAAGCAAAGACTACGAAATCAAATGAAAGAGAGAGAGTAAATGAAGACATTGTTACCAGTTGGGGTGACTCTAAACTTTGGGAACCCAAAACAACCTTGAGAACGGATGACCTTGATGAATGACCTTGAGCAGGTAATCATCTGACGCGCAATGGATGCTGTACATCGTTTGCGGTGCAAATTCGCTCCAGAGTTTGCTTTTGATTACTGTTTAGAGAACGGGCTGATAGCGAGATCGAAAACTTGCCAGTGCGGAGGTGTTATGCATATACAAAGATACACGAATGCATCGACGGTTATGTTTACCGTTGCAGGGAGTGCAGGTGCAGAAAATCGGTCCGAGAGGGTATGTAGTTATTTTTTAGTTTATAGATTGCTTAGATACATCTTTCGCGAAATCTCATTTACCTCTAACGAAGATTCTGGTGATGTATCACAACTGGGTTCTAAGAAGACCAGTAACAGCAACGGCATATGAGACTGAAATGTCAGAAGTTTCTGCAGTACAGTGGTACCAATACTGCAGAGACGTGGCGTCGTGGAAAATGAACAAATTGACCCAAGTACTCGGCGGAGTTGGTCTTACTGTTCATTTGGATGAGACGGTGTTAATAAAAAGGAAATATAATAGAGGGAGAATGACTTCAAATCAACAATGGGTGTTGGGCATATATGACATCACCATACAACCGGATTCATAAATCCTTTCAATAGAACTCATACTAATTCCATTGAAAGTTTCTGGAGTCATGTCAAAAAACGGATAAGATCGGTGAACGGATCAAGAAATCCAATGATTTACAGTTATCTCGACGAGTTTATGAATAGGACTTGGTTTAACATGACTTTAAAGACTCCTATGTCAAATTGGGACGTTTTTTTTGCAACATATACGAGAACGCTATCCTTTGTAACTATTTTTAACATTGCTTTACTTGTATATAAAAGATTTATTAAAATTATGCGCCGTTCATTTTAAGCCTTCTGATTGGTTAAAGTTGTCCTTGTCAAGGTCATTTGTCCGTTCGTAAGGTTATTTTCGTTTGGGTTCCTAAAGTTTAGAGTCACCCCAGTTGGGCAAGGAAAGACTGATAGCTGCTTTTTTCTGAACACCCGAATCCAGGTTCAGGCGTTTCATAGCGATTACTATTTCGGCAATTTTGAAGACCAAAATATTTTTTATACTGATAATGTTAAAGGATTTAGCTATGTCTGCCCGTGCCTGGCAATGGCACCACTGAAAGCGTTTGTTCCCTTGAGATGTAGGCTTTTTGGTACATGATCACCAAATTGGAAGTAGGCCCTTCTTTCTATTCTTTCAATGTAACAGCCCCACAGGCATATGTAAGTTGCTGTACACAGTAAGAGTCAACATGAGAAGGATATTTGTCGACTTTTGATTGCACCAAAGACCATGTTCTCCGATAAACGGAAACTATCTATCTTAACTGCAGAATAGGTTCTGGCTACTTAGGTTCCTGTAACATTATCACCTATAAAATTGAGTTGAATGAAGATAGGCCTCCCCCCCCCCCCAACTGTGATATATTTGGCATTTGAGCCTTCACATCTTCCACACTTGTTAATAATATTTCTAAGGATAATCGTTGTTTTTCAACATTTTTTAAAGAATTAGAAATTCTTCCTCTAATTTTTCTCTGTAGAGCATATTTTCCTGACTCTATAAAACAGAGTTTTAACCAGTGCTCGTTAATAGCTATTTGGACAAAAACTATTAAAATAATGCAAGTATTGTCCATTCCCGATGCAGGCTTTCGGTAAATTGACCTCTGGAGACTACCATCTTCCATGCGTTGCATGGCAATCTCAACAAAAAAAAACCAAACTTTCCATCATTTTCAAGTTCAGCGTACGTGGTTGCATAATTCAAGTAGGTAGGATGTTAAAATAAACATAATAATAATAATAATAATAATAATAATATCTTTAAAGCTGTACCGTATATGATGAGAAGCCAAACAAAATAAACATTGATGGTACCATCTTATATTCTGAACACACCTCCACTGTTCTTGCTTTATTCAAATTTTATAAAGGGGAATATTAATGCGTCTATGAAATGTGTTTTCTTTTACTTTTGAAGATAATTAACTACACATTGAAAGTGTCATGGGATAACAATTAGAATGAATGAGAAGAAGAAGAGAAGAAGAAAACAGCATTTACAACTTACGCATTTGTAATCCAACCATCAGGCCATAATTGTATTAAAGTTGGAAATAGGCGTCGAAGATAGTCTTCAGCGGAACCTTTGATATTTAACAGCTTGTAACTTTCAAGTCGGCAAAGAATAATTTTCTCAAATAACTGCCTATAAATATATAATGATGGTGAAAAAACAAAAACAAGTGCAGCAGCACAGTTAGAAGTAGACCACAGAAAGTAATAATAATAACAATAATCGCAGGGATTTGATTGGTTATAAGATTTCATTATGAACTGACAGCAGCTTGAATATCAATCTAATGCTCACTAGTGACTGGCTCTATTCAGGTAGGTAGTTACCTGGGGTTGTAGTGGAAAGTCGTGACCAGTAGGGTACAGCAGATCGGTCGTGAGGACAAATACTCGCCGAAGACATTCGCTAGTGGTCGCGCTATGTCGTGAATTGGCAGGATTTTTAGTTCATGGGCCACTGGATCGGGTCCCTGTGGTTTAATGGTCTACGAGCTTACCTGCTAACAGCTTGGGACCGGCCGATAGCTGCTACCTTAACGTGGTGGTCGGGCTTGCACATCGCGATGACCCAACAAGCTGCACTGGCTGGAACCAATGTTCCTGCAGGTCCTACTATGCCAGAAAGGTTGTTAGGATAGCGATCAGACTAAAAGCAGTTACCGGCATTGTATAAAAATCTATCTTACACTGTGCTGGGGGTCTGTGGGCGAAGTCGTACTGCTGGGGTGTAACAGCAGTGAGGTGCTTCCCTAAGATGACCAGCATGCCATGCTGTCTCTCCACTCCGGAAGGAGGGGGTTAGAAAAGGTTGACCCCAAGGATTGTACATCCCGACTTACCTTACGGTGGTCTGTAACCGGCGGTAAGTTTACTAATACGGAACCAATCCCAGAAACCAGTTCATACAGGCCGTGTGTGACCGGCCTCAAGCAGTTGTCCCCTGGGCTCTGCGGTCACGCAATACTAACCCTCTTTCTGTTTCAGGTACCCGAAGAATCAATCACCTTCCACGGTGTGGGCAGCCGGGATGTAACAACCGCCCACACACTTCCAAAAAGCTCTCCAGTACTCCCTGGATTTCCAATGGTTCTCTAACCGAAATTAATCCACGATGAAATGTTGAATAATAATAAAAATAAGAAAATTCAGATTTTCAATACAAACGTCAAGTCAGTCAGTTCTTCTATACGGATCAGAAACTTGGCGGGTCACAAAGAATATTTCCAACAGGTTACACAGACCTTTATCAACAACTGTCTTCGTCGCTCTATACTGAAGATCAGATGGCCGGAAAGAATCACCAACAAGAAACTGTGGGAACAATCAAAACAAGAACCAATCGCTCAACAAATATGCAGGAGATAGTGGAGGTGGATTGGACACACTTGCTGAGGAGGAGGCCACTGGGTGACATCGCGCGTCAGGCCAGTGCTCGAGTGGAACCCGAAAGGGAAGCGGCGAGTTGGACGTCCAAGGGTGACATGGAGGAGATCGTGTGAAAAGGAGTTGAAACAGTGTGGACTAACATGGATGCAGGTTAAAAGTACAGCAGAAGACAGAAGCAAGTGGAGACGTGTAGTTGAAGCCGTATGTTCCACTAGGAAACCTAGGGAGCAATAATATAATAATGATAAAACCTGATGCGAATTTCCCATAAAATACGTATTTGCTTAAATCGTGTCCCATAATTATAAGGAACTCTAAGTTAACTTCAAGATACAGACACACACTCCATAGAATAAAAGTTATACCTGCACTCAGAGTTCCAACGATATATTTTCTTTGGAGGTCCTGGTTTTGGTATTCGTTTGGATGAATTTCCATCGCCTGAACCATTTGCAACACCTTGACTGTCAGGGAATTCTGTACCATTATTCTGTAAATTTCTGGAAATCAACATAACCGGAAATAATATTAGCACGGTACATGATATTATTATTATTATTACTATAGAATAATAAATACAATAAGAGCACTATTTTTCAACCACTTGGACTCATCCAGTTTTTCCTTAATATGTATCAGCCTATTACTAAACAGGCAGAGTATTGAAGGTTATCAGGAGGACAAGTAGTGTGCCACTAAGTCAGTTAGCCAGATCGTTACTACTGTGGTCGACAGACACTTGAATTCATATTTTTGAGGAATAGGAGCTCCTCTTCTATGCAATCGCTGCTGGAGATTTTTCTAATGCGATGAGTTAGTGCGATGGTGAGAGCTCATTTTCGGCTCAAAGGTATCCAATTATAGAAATGCATTAGTTGCCCGTTCCATGTCGGTTTTCTGGGGATGGACCTCTTCAGTATCAGTATCTCAGCTTAAAAACTCAAGCCCGACGTCTCCTGACAAAAAAACATAGACAACAACTCAAAGAACTAAGAGACAATAAAGATTTGATAATAACACGTCCTGACAAAGGATCAGGAGTGGTCCTAATGGATAGAGATGTATATATTAACAAATTGACAACACTTATATCAGACGACAAGAAGTTCGCCAAGTCCAACAATGAGAAAAACAAGACAGATCTTCTCAGAAGAATGAAGAACGACCGTTTGATACCTGAGGACCTGTTCGATCGCCTAAAACCGACAGGATCAACCATTCCCTGACTTTACGGCTTACCAAAGGTGCAAAAACCTGGCCTGCCGCTTCGACCGATTCTAGACATGTCAGGGTCACCATACTATCCAATCGCCAAATGGTTATCCGAAGTGTTGGAGCCGGTAAGACAACATCTATGCATATACTCCCTTCGCGATACTTTTGAGTTCATTGAATGCATAAAAGATTTGAATGTAAATGATAAACGAATGTTATCACTAGATGTCGAATCTCTCTTTACCAACGTGTCACTAACAGAAACAATTTGCTTCCGGGGAAATTATATGGAGAAATCCAATATAAATGTCGGAGTACCAATATCATATCTGAAGGAATTGTTGCTGAGATGCACGCTGAATGTACAATCCACCTTCAACGGCGACATCTACAGACAGAAAGATGGAATTGCAATGGGATCTGCTCTTGGCCCGCTTTTAGCCACTTTGGAAAGCGGAGTTTTAAAATCAACAATAAACAAATTACTACTGTACAAAAGGTACGTTGACGATACCTTTATAGTCTGCTACGATAACTCGGACCTCAACTTCATCTTACAAGAATTTAATAATTCCCATCCTTCGATTAAATTCACAATGGAACTAGAAAACGACTCAAAGATTCCATTTCTGGATGTGGAATTAACTTGAAGAGATGATGGAACCCTGAAGAGGTCCATTCACAGAAAACCGAAATGGAACGGCAAACTAATGAATTCATATTGTCTGACTCTCAATACACTCTGTATTCGTAACTCTCCCAGTCTTCCATTTCATCAGAAGTCATTATAAAAGATTATATGCTCGCTCGAGCAACAACCAAGTACAAAAACTCAACGATACCCTATTTGGCCCGCTTTCTATACCATGGATATATTGTTAAGCATGCAACCTATAACGTACCAGGTAATTAGCAAAATAATTGGTTATTTTATCCTATCCTGTTCGTAGTCTATGGTGACAATATTTCAATTAACTTAAAATTTTAGCTAATTAGGTTATTGTCACTATTTCATACATATTCTGTACATTTTTGTGTTTATCATCACTGTTGACTGACTGGTTTTAACGTAGAACTTTGCACCAACGTGCAGCAGTTCCAGTTGTCACTCTCCCCCCATATAGCCCACAAAGCAAGAGAAGATAGTAAAAAGAAATGCAAAACGAAGACATCAAACAGAGATATGAGGCGAAAAGGATAGTAATATGGAAGAACAATATAGTTTTATTGGGTATTATAAGTCACAAGGAGTAGATGCATCTGCGCCAGCCATTGACAACGATTTTGAGCCATATCACCAATTGTCTTTAGCCATCGTTGGTTTCTACCGTCCCGACGACCCCAACCAGCTAGGCAGTCTACACCTTCCTACGTGACTTAAAGTAACTGTTATGGATTTCATTGACTGATGAAACCATGTTTTGGTTTGACCACTACTAGCTCTTTTCCAACCTGATCCTATGTCAGTCAGTTAACATTGCCCGTTGTCGAGGAAGGCGATGGCTAGGCTATTTAACGTACACTTTATATTCAACAACGATATCTACAGACAGAAAGATGAGATTGCCATGGGCTCACCCCTCGACCCACTTATGGCAGACTGCTTTATGGTCAGCTTGGAAAATAGGATCTTAAAATTCACAATGGACAAATTACGGCTGTACAAAAGGTACGTCGATGACATTTATAGTTTTTCATGATGATTCTGATTTAAATCATACCCTAGATGAGTTTAACAATCGCCATCCTTCAATTACATTCACAATGGAAGTTGAAAATGAATCAAAGATTCCACTGCTGGACGTCGAATTGACAAGAGATGCTGGAACTCTGTAAAGATCTATCTACAGAAAGCCATCATAGAATGGCCAGTTGATAAACTTCTACAGTCGGATACCTATCAGTCAAAAGAAGGTTACCATCATCTCACTGGCCCACCGTACCAGAAGAATTTGCAGCAGTGACTGCTTAGAAGAAGAGCTTCTATTTCTCAAAAACATCCTAACTCAAAATGGATAACCAACGCGTTTCGAGGAGAAGAACATGAAACCAAAGCCAAAAAGGGAAGAATGCACTTCAGTCCCAAAGAAAACACTATATGTGAATCTGAAATTCCGGAGAGATCTTGCAGCAGATATCCTTAAAAGGAGAATCTCCAGTTCCTTATAGAAGTCCTTCCCTGAAACAACTCTAAGAGTGATATTCTCCAGCCGCCCACTGCTTCGGAGCAGTGTGAAGGACAAACTTTCGCATATGACCACTTCAATGTGCACATATCAGTTCACTTGCTGGTGTGGAGCTAGGTACATAGGTCGTTCTATGCGGGTCCTATCAAAACATGTTAGAGAGCATTACTCAGCATAGCTGCAAAGAGAAGGTACTGGTCCAATCAGAAGCGCCATAATTAAACAACTCATCAATACCTGTCACAGAATCTCAACTCAATCAACATTCAGAGTCATTTACAAAGTAAACAAAAATCTACCGCCAAAGGCAGTATGTTTCCGACTTCTTTGTACTGCAGTAGCCCTCGTCATATACACCGAAAAACCGGAGGTGTGTATTCAAAAGAAACTGGTTCAACCTCTACATTTACCATAGATTTAGTTCGGTTTGTCTCCTTAGGTCCCATTGTTTCATCCCCTTTATTTTCCTTTTCAGTTTTTAAAACACTATTCTTTCAACTTGTTCCCATGTTCATCCCATTCACATCACCTTGAACTTCCATATCAAGTTGAGATTAAAATTAATTCTCCAGTTATAAAAATATTAATTTTACATTCATTATTACTTCTTTCTAATCCTATGTAATCTTTTCTCTAAGCCCCTTGTTGTAATCTATATTCACATCTTCAAACTTTCATGTCAAGTTGAAAATTATTATGATTCTTAATCGCCTTCGTTACTACGTGGAATTAAATAATAATTGTATCTATGTGTAAACTTATGCATATAAATGTAATTGTATAGTTTTTGAGAGTGAAATCGCCGAAAAGATAAACATCTTTGCTGAACTTTTTGCTCTTTCCCCTCAAAATTATTATTATTATTATATTAAGATAGCAAAGAAAGCACGCCAGATGTTTTAAGCTACGTGTATTACTATGCATGAGTGACAGCTGTACTACTACTAAGCTGCTACCAGGTGAGCTTGACATAATAGATAAGTTCGGAGACTTTATGAAGTATCCTATATGCATACAATCAAACTTGATTATAATTTGTAGGATAATCAGACCACCCAACCATCAGCCAATTGGTGTCCCCACCCAGCCAACTTCATACGTAAGCAACTAGATGACCCCGTAAGAAAAAAGTATGCATCACAGATTTGTGCACGCAACATCGTTGCCTTCTGAAGTGATGACAACCAGTGGTGTCTGTTAGGTACGCCCACTATCCTCATTTCTGTTAAATTTCGTCATTGGTGTATGGATGGAACTAACCCTAACTGACTTCAGGGACTTGGAGATTAATTTTCTATAAATTTTGAAATTTATTTTATGTCTCACAGTGTTATACAATAACATTCACTGATGACGTTTCGAGCACAATTTGTTACTGCTCATGATCGTATCAAGGTAATTACACAACTTTCTAACTTCGTTTAATATAATTCCATTATTATATAATTGGAGGCAATCGGCAGGAAGCCTTGAACCTAGGTTTCGTGCTAGTTGGCACTCATCAGCAAGGCCTATCTGCAATCTTGAAGGAACTCATGTCCCTTCTGAGATTCGAACCCGCGTCACCCAGTGAGTACTGCAGTCAGAGACGTTACCACTGGGTCTTGATGATGAGTGCCAACTAGCACGAAACCTAGGTCAAAGGCTTCCTGCCGATTGCCTCCAACTATATAATATCAAATCAATGTGCACCGTGATGGCGAGCTACCTAGAATGGTGGCCACATTGCAAATACCTGACTGATAGAATTCAGTCTGCACCAAAGAAAGACTAGATACGTCACACTAGTTACTAGTGTCCAATCAAAATAATTCCATCATTTCAATTCATTGCTTGACTTGATTGGTACTAGTGTGGTGAGAGCTGTCTACTAGCCAAATTGGTAGGCAGTAATTTACGTCAATATTTACGTTCCCAAGATTTGTCGTGAGAAAATGTGAACAAAGATTGATTCAAAACCGACCACAGCAGACTTTGCGTAGGCGGATGCAGTTAACATATAGAGGATTTGACATTCAAGAAACAGTCACAAAGAGATGAAAGATTAACTTTACGTGAGAAACAACCAATCGGAAGACTGTTTGTTTGCTTAAATATCCATAGTAATGTACATGCAAATATATAAATATGCGTTGATTTCCTTAATAAATGATCTGTTGCCTGACTCTTGCCTTCTGTTGTTACACTAGTAGTAGTATTTTGCATATTTCCGGTATGAGTGATGAGTCATTGCATCCTATTGCATGTGTTAGGTGCAGACTCGATGATCCAGGCAGGATTCATTAATCAACTTCTCTCTCTCTCTCCGCCTACCTATATTACTTTTTAGAATTCTAACTCTCTCACACCCTATTGTGTGGTTTGTGTTAATGCATGTAGTGCGATTGCTGAACTTTTTCATAAATTACTTATCATCTTGGGGTCAACCATTCTTACCTTAGCCACTCTAGGATTCTTAATAAAGCATTTAAACATACAAACTCACTCAGGTCGGACAAGCTCTGTAGGTTAAACGACCCTGTCGGTTGACCCAAATAATATAATTTACAAAATAACCTGCAATGACTGTGAGCGAGGTCAACTACATAGGTCAAACTAGTAGGTCAGGGGTAGTCAGATTGTCAGAACATAAGAATTCAGCTAAGGTAAAAATGGTTGACCCCGAGAAGATAAGTGATTTAGAAAAAAGCTCAGCAACTGCACTACATGCATTAAAACACAACCACACAATAGGGTGGGAGAGAGTTAGAATTCTAAAAAGTAATATAGGTAGGTGGAGAGAGAGAAGATTGATTACTGAATCCTTGTTTATCGAATCTACACCCAACACGTGCAATAGGAATGACTCATCACCCATACCGGAAATATGCAAAATACTACTACCAACCAAATCAAGTGATGGAAAATAATGGAATTATATAAACGAAGTTAGAAAGTTGTGTAATTACCTTGATACAATCATGAGCAGTAATAAATTGTGCTCAAAACGTGGTCATTAGTAAATATAACACTGTGAGACTTAATCAAAATAAATTTTACCTATAATGGAATAGTCTTGTTGACTTAGAACATGCCGATGAAATTATCCTCCCTCCTGGATGAAGATACTGACGAAATGCAGACAAGGTCTTGTGAATACCTTGAGGACCAACAGAAATTTCGAATGTTTGGTATGCGATTTGCTCCTGCTGTCAAATGTAAGATGATGCTACAAGGCTGGAGTGTATCAACTCCCTGGCCTTAAAATACAAAGTCAACTGGTAAAGCATGTTGACCACTTTAGTTATTTCGAAAGTTGCATCACTCCTAATTGGCTGGTCTCTGACTGAAGATCAACACAGATACAGAAAGCTCGTTTGGCATTTTTCAGCATACATCATCTCTTACGTAGATGTGATATCGTAGTTGGCTATCGATCAAGGGATGCGTGTACTGCTCAGCAGTTCATTTCGTCCTCCTTTACGGCTGTGAGTGAGACATAGTCACTGGAAGTGGATGACATGAAAAGACTAGCAGTCTTTGATCAGAAGTGTCTACATCCTAACTCCCATGTCTAAAAAAAGGTTGACTGTTTTGATCATAGATGTCTACGATCTCTTTCTCACGTTAGGTGGTATAATAAGGTAAGTAATGTTGACGTTAGGCGTAGAGTGTTGGGCAAAGAGGGAAAATCAATCGACGAGGCTATAAAGTTACATAGATTGCGATGGCTAGGTCACGTGCTGCGCATGCCTAGCCATCGCCTCCCCCAACCTGACGGGCATTACTAGCTGATATAGGTGCAGGTTGGAAAAGAGTAAGTGGTGACATGCCAAACAAAAACATGGCCTCATCAATCCATGAAATCCCTGACAGTTAAACTGACTCAGGTAGGGAGATGCAGACTTCCGGGTTGGGGCCAGCCTTCGGGACTCTAAGAATCAATGGCTGAAGACAATAGGTGACATGGCTCAAAATCACTGTCAATGGCTTACGCAGATGTATTCAGTCTCTGTAATCTTTCATATTCCTTTCTACCATTCCTCATTCTGTTTCACTCTTATACTTGTCAAACCTCTATTGATTCTCTTTATTCATCTTCTTGTCTACCTTTTTGTGCTATTTGGAACGTGGCAACTCGAACTCCTGGACTTCGGTGCCAAGTTCTATGTTGAATCCAGACAGACATGTCAGGTGGTGATTTGATACTTTTTTATTCCTTTATTTTTGGAGTGGAACACAGGGCGACAAGCTAGAGCTTTGGAATTTCGGTACCAGTGGTGTTTTTATTTTTACGGGATGGAGTTGCTAGCCTCACACCCAACCTTCCCTATTTACCAATCTTATTACTGGCTTAGCAAGGTAAAGGAGTGCGTCGGCCGGGGATCGAACCCCGAACCATCTGCGTCGTTAGCGAGCATTCTACCGCTGTGCCACCGACGCACAAGTGGTATGATAGGGTGAGTTATAATGAGGTTAGGCGTTGAGTGTTAGGTAAGGAGGGAAAATCAATCGATGAGGTTGTGAAGCTATATCGACTGAAATGGTTAGGACACGCATTGTGCCATGCATGTCTAGCCATAGACTTCCTCGACAACGGGCAATGTTAGCTGACTGACATAGGATGGATCAGGTTGGAAAACAAGAGCTAGTAATGGTCAAACCAAAACATGGTTTCATCAGTCAATAAAATCCACCACAGTTAGCTTGAGCAAGCCAAATAAGGAGCGGTGTGGACTTCCTGACTGTGTGGGGTTGGTAAGTGTGGGATGGTAAGAACCAATAGTTGCAGACAATTGGTGATATGGTTCGAAATCGTTCTGAATGGCTCAGAGGCATTCATTCTTTATGATTTGCCATATTCAATAAAAGCCTATCGTTGTTTTCCATGTAACTATTCTTTCTCCCTCTCTCACATTTCTGCCTATTATCGGTCTTTCGAGTCTCTTTTGTGTGCTACATGGAACTCGAACTGTTGCACTTTTGTGTGGAAACCAGTCAGTCAGCATGCAACACCTATTCTGGATAGCTGAGTTAACACCTACCTCCTAGATGTTACTCAGTGTTCTCCGGGCTTTGAAAATTGATAGTGAACGATTTTATCACCAAAACTGGTATGATTCAGCACGAAATTCAATAAGGTTTCTCTCTTTGGCTGTCTCTCTCTCTCCTCTATGTCTCAAGAGGGAAATATGAAGTAGGCGCTTACAATTTCCAACTGTATTCATCAATCTTATCTTGACTGAGATAATCAAAGACTAAAAGATTAATAATAATAATAATAATAATAATAATAATAACTTACTCTGTTTGCCAAGCTTTAACACGTTCTAAGTGGACCTCTTTATCTCTTGTATAACTTTCGATAATTGGAGGCATAGACGATGAAATAGCTAGAAAGAGAAGAAAACGATGAAGGGTATAAACACCATTGTATCAGAGGTACTAAAGAACAATACAATATTATAGTGAAAGTCAGTCTGTCATCAAACATGTAACACCCTCTCTCTGTCTCTCTGTACAGTAGCTCAGTATGCACAGCATGTCATAACAACTATCCCCTCTCCTACGCTTACCGACCGTAGTGGCACACACGTCCACTGCGATCTCTGGATTCAGTTTTTAGTACTTCTGTGGGGATTTCATCTAGTCTTGCTGCTTTCCCAGCAAGCTCTTAGTAACTTAATGGCTTTCAAGACATCTGATTTTGTCGGTGGGGTTAGTGGTGGCGTTTCTGAGCGAGCTGCATGTGGTGATCAACTCGATGAAGTCCTATGAAGTTTCCGCTGTTGCATGTCTTTGTTAATTGGATTTCCGTTATTTTCTTTTACTCGGTTTGTTTGTGTTGATTTTTTTCCCGGATAGCGATCTGGTTATCTGGTATACAGTGATCTGAAGTCCCTCTTGCCTGCAGCGTATGCTGCTTCAGCTTCCAGTGAAGTGTACCGTAGAACTGTCGTCTGGCTTCCCAATACTCTTGTTCTCCCCTTTATCCAGTGCTTCTCCTTTCGTTGTTCATCTCTGCACTGGCTTATCTTCTGTGTCACCTCATCTTTTTCTCCTCTATCTACTTCCAGGTGTTCGTATAATTACTGTACCTGTTGTTTCATTCTGTACTCTCATTTACAATCCACAATAAAATAACCACGATAAGATATTCAAGCATAGAGCTTGACTTATTCCGAAAATGTTACCATCTGGCAAGCTGTGACTTCCTCAATGATTACACATTAAGTATTTGCTATATGTACCACTGATATTCCGATCGGTCGGTCGGTTTTCGACATAGAACTTTGCACCGATGTGCGGCAGTTCAAGTCGCCACACTCCCTCCTTGTAGCACACAAAGCAAGAGAAGAAAGTAGGAGAAATGCATATTAGAGAAAGTAAACAGGAATAGTAATAAGGAAGAACAAAACCAGATTAATTGGAAATCCTAAGTCACAAGGAGTGGATGCATCTGCGCCAGCCATTGAGAACGATTTTGAGCCATATCACCAATTGTTTCCAACCATTGGTTTCTACCTTCCCGAGGACCTCAATCAGGAAGTCTACACCTTCCTACGTGACCGGCTTAAACTAACTGTTGTGGATTTCATTGACTAATGCTATGTTTTGATTTGACCGCCACTAGCTAGCTCTTTTCCAGCCTGACCCTATATCAGCTAACATTGCCCGTAGAGTAAGGCGATGACTAGGCATATGTAACACATGTCGTGACCATCTCAGTCAATGTAATTTCACAGTCTCGTCGACTGATTCCCCCACCTTACCTAGCACTCGACGCCTAACCTCAATATTACTCACCTTATTATACCACTTCACACGGGAGATAGAACGTAGACACCTATGATCGAAGACAGCGAATCTTTTCATGTCTTCCACTCTCAAAGGCCAAGTCTCACAGCCATAGAGGAGGACGGAGAGGCGGCGTAAACTGGCATATGCGAAACTAGCCCTCTGTATTCGTGCTGAGATTTCGTCGGAGATCAACTCGTTGGCACTGGCTGATGGTACTTCCCAAGTAAGTGAAGCGGTCAACGTGCTCTACCACTTCACTTCCTGAACTGGATTATGCGGAACAACGTGCGTGGGGAGCGAGAAGACGGGAATACGTTGGACCACCGATAAGAAAACCAGGACTTCGAGAACAATTTATGTCCAATGTCATAGAAATGAGAAGACTTACAGGCGAAAACCAACACATTGGGAGAAGAAGAAGCTACAAAGACAGGACTTCAAGTGAACATAGAGAAGATGGAGGTGATGAAGATAACCAATCAATCAACAACTACACCAACGATAACAAGTACCAATCACTATCAAAGGGGAGGAACTTCACAAAAGAGGTCACTTCCTTCACTTATCTAGGAGGCATCGTCTCAACTATTGGCGCTCGATACGGATGAGGATTTCAAAATCAGCCAAGATAGGAAAGGCAAAAGCACATCTTGATCACCCTGAAATCAATTTGAAAGTCGTCTTCACTCCGTGGCATAAACAACAAAATTCGAATTTTGAGCACCAAAGTCAATTCAGTCAGTTATTCTATATGGGGTGAGAAACTTCGGGAGAGAGAGCGTCATAAAAAGCATTTCCAACAACCAGCTGCAGACTTTTATCAACAGATGCCTTTGCTGGCTCCATACTGAAGAGCAGATGGCAAGCCAGAAAGAATTATTAACAAGAAACTATGGGAACGAACGAATCAAGAACCGATTGATCCACGAATACTCCACAAAAAATGGAGATGGATGGGTGGATGGACATACTCTAAGGAAACCGTTGGGTGACATCTCACGCCACGCCGTCGCTCCAGTGAGACTCAAGTGGAAAACGACTAGTTGGGCGTCGGTTCAAAGGTGACACAGAAGAGATCATGTGAGGAGGAGACGAGACACTATGAGCAATCGTGGGACCAGCTGAGAAGGACTGTAGAGAATAGGACAAAACGGAGGCGTGTTGTTGAATCCCCATGTTCCAATCGAAACCCAAGGGAATACTTATGATAGTAACACACTACAGTTTCAAGAGTTTGAAGGTGAGTGGAACACAGCTTATTCTTATTATTTAGAAAATATACAACCTCTGTATGTAAAACTAATTAACCAACGAACTAAACATGAATTTACTCAGTTTAATCACCTACCTTCTCCAAGTGAGTCTAACAATGGATTCATTCTTTCTTCTTGTTTGTCTTCTCTTAACTTTTTGAGTCTGCGCATTACAGCTTTATGCTTCAATTGTAAGTGACTTTCCAAATAGTTGAACACTTCTGATCTAACAGACTGATTCAACATTAATTCTTTTAATTTTGTATCCAACCTAAAATAGGATAGATAGATAGGCAAACAATTTCAACACATTACAAAGAATAACAAAGAGTTGGGCATGTAGAACAGATGTTTGTCGAAATTTAATTAACGCAGTAAAGATTTCCTTTGCTGATGTACCTAGCAGCACCAAAAAGCCTGAGTTTTGAGTATTAGAGTTACGAACATAGCCCGCTTACCACTAATACGATGAATAACGGGTTAGGTGTGAGAGTATACGCCGTTAAGCTCACCATGGAGTAGCAGTGGATCAACAGATCTTAACCCCCTCTCCCCGGTATCCGGTACCTAGATTTAGTGGTCAATGCTTGCATATCTCAACCATCCAACGAGATGCGCTGGCCCAAATGAATGTTTCTGCAAGTCTTATCATGCCAGAAAGGCTGTTTGGATAGGGGTTTGACTATAAGCAGTTTCGGTCGGTCAGTCGGTTACTACCCTTATGTAAGTCGACCAAACTAAGTTACGGATCTGGAGGCAAAGTGGCGCTGCCGGCGAATAGGGATTTAACAACAGTAAGGTTTTTCCCTTAGGTGACGAGAAAGCTGCCTCTCTGCTTCAGAGACGAAAAGGGGGTTAGCAAAGGTTGACCCCGAAAATTGTACATCCCAACTTACCTTGCTGCGGTAGGACCCTCATACGGACAGAAACCCTAAATATCAATTTAGACAGGCGGTGTGTGACCGGTTTCAAGCAATTGTATCCTGGGCTCTGCTGTCATACAACACTAATGCTTTGTCCGTTCCTGCTAATGCCCTGCTAATCTTCATCCACCTTCATGTTCTTGTCTTTCTTTCACTATTAATACTAT
>OX235273.1:143792689-143819892 GCA_944472155.2 Trichobilharzia szidati
ACTGTAGCTCTGATTACTGAATCATGGTGCTCATACTCTGTACTTGATGTGCATATAGGCATAGATGATTACACTGTACACCGTGCAAATAGAGACTGCAAGCGTGGTGGAGGATGTCTCATATATTTACACAACTCATTCGTACCCAGTAAGGTGGAAGATGAAATACTGAACGAGGTACCTGATTCACTCTGGGTCGTCTTACAAGGAGATAAGTACAAGCTTCTCATAGGCCGTGTTTATCGAGCACCAAGCTCAACCAAAGAAACTGATGCGTTATTAGCTAAATCATTCGCACACACCTCATCGTTTAGTACTGATTACAAAATAATTGCAGGGGACTTCAATCTTCCAGAAGTCAATTGGTTAAGTAGTTCCGGCCCCCAACGCTTTGACGAATTACTTGCCACTATCGATTGTTATGGATGGCAGCAACACGTCCAGACACCTACTCGTGGTGACAACATGTTGGACCTTGTGTTTTTTCATGGCAGAATCCCAGTCTCCACCTATGTTGGCAACAGATTTTCCAGTAGTGACCATAGAATGGTACTCTGCTCTCTGCCTTTCTCACCACTAAATACAGGAAACAAACAGGATTCAGGGAGCTTGATTTGTCGTAGTTACAAACATACAGACTGGGGATTAGTCCAAGAACTCATTCGACTCTGTCACTGGGATGAATATTTTACCACTGACTCCCTGGAGGCTGTGGTGTCCCTATTTTACAGGAAAGTTATCCTTTGTCTAGATACTGTTACTCCTAGGAAGGTAGTGAAATTAAGTAGACACCAAGCTGAATACATTCCGAGGGCATGCCGCAATAAGTTAAGGAAGTTGAAGAAACAGTATTATTCCACTAAGGATATATCACTACTGCACTCAACCCATGAGTCTCGTGAATCTCTCAAGCGCCAACGCTCTCAAAAGGACCTCGACGAAGAATTAAGGGCACTTGAAAGCACCTCCAAAGTTTATAACTTAACAACACTTCTTAAAAAACGAATGCAGTCGACGAGGGACATCCCCTATTTAATTCATGACAAAGTTATCTACAATGTGCCTGCCACCATCTGTGAAATATTCAGTGAGTGGTTTGCAAACTTCAATTTAGAAACGCGCATTCCTGGTGAAACCGGCCCCCTTACTAGCTCTTTCCTCGGAAGCATAGTGTTCGCCAACCAATTAATAGAAAAAGCAGTTAAAAGCCTGAAACCTTCCACTAGCACGGGACCAGATGGCCTTGCTTCTATAATTTTCAAAAACAGTGGGTGTGATATACCCCTACTACTTCTTAAATTCTTCTCAATATCTATGGACACTGGCACTTACCCTAATGAGTGGAAAACTAGCTTCATGATTCCACACTATAAATCCGGTGATAAGGCAAACGTCCGCAATTACAGACCTATAAATATAACCCCATTTGTCTCGCGAGTCATGGAGAAAGTTGTCAAAGATCAATTGTCAGACTATCTACTTAAGGAAGATCTTGTTACAAAGTGTCAACATGGATTCCTCAAAAATAGGTCATGTATTACTTGCCACTTCGACTTTTTCAACTGCATCACTAGTGGTCGCGAAGCACGTAAGCTAGTTGTTGTTCTCTACTTCGATATATCTAGGGCATTTGACATGGTATCTCACAGTATTCTCTTTGAGAAGCTGTATTCAGCTGATGAAGTACGGGCACAATGTGTACTAACGTTAAAATGGCTTAAACGAGAAAAACCTAATCTGATGGGTTTAATTACGAAATATCCATTATATTTAAGAGAACTTCAAATAATTTTCTTTGAACCAGTGGTTTTTTCTTGGCGAATCATTTTTTGACACAATCATACGAATAGATGGCAAAGTAGTTGCTCTGTGGCTAAGAACCGTAGTCGTTTTGTTCCGGATTAATATTGCGCATCTAACTGTTATAACCCTATTTATATAGCCTTTTCCTCACGGTGCATTATGATATCTAGAAATCATAAGCACACTGTCTTCGGAAAATTTATTTTTACTTTTTAAGTGACTGCAAATAGTGAGTCACATGAGCTGATACGATGAATGCCTCTAAGGGCTTTTGTGGAGATTAGGGTATATTTACTTTCTTCGAGTAGGAGACGATCTTTCTACCGAGAAAGTTCTCAGGATGCCCACTCTTACTCTGTAGTTCGGAGGTAACGTTAAGTTGCTCACTAATGTAGTAGCCACAAGGGATTACCCTTGGCGAAAACTAATTTAAGGTAGCTACGTAGCTTTAGGTAATAATAATAATAATGTATTTCATATAAATTTACAAATTTACATGAAAATGCATGCCATTTTTACAGGCACGATCAAGTATGATATAATATCAAATCGTAGATTGTCTACAAGTTAATCGTATTTCAACTGTTAAATATTCGATACATATAATACACTCATTTTCTGAATTAGGCCGTATAGTTATTGAATTGTACAGTTGTCCTCCAGGTTGAGCGGGAAAATCGACTTCGTTCCGTTTTCATCCCGTGGTTGTAGGCATACGATAACCAACCGATATTGAGGTAAGTACACCTTTTACAAGGGATTGGAATCTGTTTTAGAAAAATTAAAGTGCTGAGGTGAATCATTAAATTGTAATGAGATAGGTAAGTGCAAGTATCATTAATAAATGCATTAATAAAGGAAACACCCTAGGGTAACAACATTCATTTGCAATGTATAATGCTACAGATATATCACAAACTATCATGATATCCACTTTTGGTTTTAATACAATTATCCTCATGCCAGTTGTTTTTATTTTATACCTTTTTGTTCATTTAGCGCACAACCGTACCCTTCAGAGAGTAGGAGTATAATAAGTAATGAAGAGCTATAAGATGTTAAGTTTAATGGAGTAAAATGAGGATCAAGTAAAGACGTTGTCAGAAAATAAATGAGATAAGACATTGTGGAGTGGTATGAAAAGATCTGACGATAGACAGCAAGTTAATTTATAAGATGCCCCATAAATCTGAGCAGATCCCACATGGTCGCATCTCAACAATAGGCTGGGTGAATGGTATATATTTAAAGGTAGAAGCATGATCTGTCAAGGCGTTCATTGTTATCTTTTTCAAGATAAAGATTTAAGCCCTCATAAAAACCAGAAATATCTCGAGCCTTCAAATTTTTTAATGCTGTTCCTGCAGAATGGGGCGATTCACCTTAGTGTCCACCACCATATCTACTGATCAGCTAACTCCACCCTCCCACCTTTTTTGATGTTAGGCTCTGAGACTATGATTATTATGGTTACCGCAAATATATTGCTTGGTACCAGACATGTTCGTACCCCATATTCCATCTCCCTAGCTTTCTTAATGAGTGCTTCCAATAGGTCCCCGCGTACATCTTTATGAACATATTATATATGTATGCACGCGTCCTAATGAACAGATTACTTTATAAGAAGACAAAAACCTTGAAGAATAACAAGAATAGGTTTTGTGAATAGTGGAGCAAGATTCAGCAGAACAATATAGTTAGGGTTCAATATAGGTAGTATGAACTGAAGGTAAGGTCGGTTGGCAGGACCAAGTGTACTAAATTATCATGACAGTTTTATATATAGTAAACATTTGACATTGCAAAGTAACCTGTCTACATATATTATAAAAAGATATTAGCAGAACCAGCAAAATTTCAGCATTTGGTTAACAATACTACAGAAAGTTAGTGAGTCTTACAGGTAGCCGTAAAGTAAATCAATCTATATACAATAAGAGTGTAATCATTGTTATAATTCGTATTATCAAAGAATACATTAGGCTCAAAAACTGAATGTTATAAGGGAAATAAGAGTGATAAACTAAGAGAACATTTGCTGCGTAAGTAATCATTTTAAGTATTTTAATGATAATCTAATTTCAAGTATTGAACATGCATAATTACTAAGTATTATTAGGTTAGTCTAGGAACTAGTGTACTGTCTGTAGTTAAATATTGAAATATCATGGTTCCACCACTCTACCAGCAGTTGAGATCATTTAGAAGGGCTAGGGTGGACATGTTAATATGTTTTTCTAGGCTCCTTTTGAAACTGTCAGGCCTTTCACAGGATCTAATCTCAGAGGGTAGTTGGTTCCAAAGTTTGCAATATTTAATGGTGAAGAAGTTAGCTCTAGTGGTGAGCTTATGGGTGTTAACCTTGAGAAGGCAGTTATGGTTGCGTAGTCCATACGATTTAGGATTAGCCCAGGTTATAGACGAGTTACTGTTACAGTGCTTTCTTATAACTTTGAATAAGAGAAATAAATTGCACTTCACTCTCCTTAACCATAAGGGTTCTAAGTCCAGTCGAATACATCTGTCAAGGTATTCTATTTGCTGATCATAACCTAATATGCGTTTCGTGAGGAATCTTTGGACACTTTCAACTTTTTTTCTGTCTGCTGATTTAAAGCTACTGTATAAGTGGGCACAGTATTCAAGTTTGGGGCGAATGCATATCTTATATATGGCTAATCTGGCTTCTGGGGTGTAAAAGTTGCGTAGCACAAAGCCTGTTAGACGTTTACAATCAGATACCACCTTATTTGCATGTTCAGTAAAGGTAAGATCTGAGTATGTTACCCCGAGATCTGTGACTGTGTTCGTGTTTGAGACAAGGTCACCGTACATGTATAGACACATGCTAGGTTTCCAACGTCCGAAGTATGTTATCCCAGATTTAGCTGGATTGAACATTAACTGCCACTTTTCACTCCAATTACATAGACTATTTAGGTCTTCTTGGATTTTACTAACAATATTCATATCATTATAGTCGAAATCATAGACAACTTTGAGGTCGTCTGCAAAGAGGTATGGCTTGCCATACTTGATCATAGAAACAATATCATTTATGAATACAATGAATAGGGTAGGGCCAAGAACACTACCTTGTATTACGCCGCTGGTTATCGGTTTGGATGTTGATAAGTGATGGTTGACTTTAACTAACTGTTCTCTTCCTGTAAGAAAAGAAGTTATCCACTCAAGTAGCCTTCCACTTATTCCATAAGATAGGAGTTTCAATATGAGTCTCTTATGTGGAACCTTGTCAAAAGCTTTCCTAACGTCTAGGAATAATGTTGCTGCTGAACGACCTTTGTCTACACACTCAGTAATGTGGTCGAAATAATCTAATTGGCAAGTAATGCACGATCTTCTATTTAGGAAACCGTATTGGAAGGCGGATATTAAGTCATTCGAGAGCAAAAACTGAACAATTTGCTTCTTTATAATCTTTTCCATCACACGTGAAACTACGGAAGTAATGTTGATGGGGCGGTAATTATCTATGTCCGCTATAGGCCCGGTTTTGTGAATGGGTACAACGTAAGATTTCTTCCAGCTATTTGGATATGTTCCACTCCTTATCGAAGTTGAAAATATCTTGAGAAGAAGTAGATTCATGTCATTTCCACCCTTTTTTAAGAGGACAGAAGACATTCCATCTGGGCCGGGAGTATTAGTAAGCTTAAGAGTTGTGGTAGCTTTATCGATTTCTTGGGCGTTAAAGACTACATCGCTTAGACACTTTTCTGTTTTACGAGGGAAATCTATATCCTGGTCGTTTTCTAGAGTGTACAATTTGGCAAAGTGCGTGCTGAACACCTCACATATATCCTCATCACTTTCGTGAGTAATGCCACCTAGGTGTATTATTTTTGGATATGTTGATTTGGAGTTAGTTAACCTACTTTTGAAGAGTTTGGCTATTTCTCCAGTGTTATGTGGCGACTGAATTGCCCGCGTCTCTTTATTTCTTAGACTTAGATTTTTTAACTCATGGATTCTAATGAGGATTGTTTTGATAGCTATTAACGACGATAAGTCGTGATGTCTGTAGTAACTTAATGAATGCTTCCGCATACTTCTTCTTAATGATATTGGAATAAAATCACCTTGAGGAATTTTGAATTTAATCAGTTTCACAGGCGCTATGACATCATTAACCGACTGTATATTGTCATAGAAGTTTTTAAGGACTTCCTCTAAGGAGTCATTGGTAAAGTAGGAATCCCAATTAGAGTATCTAATCAAGTCCTGATACAAGTCCCAGTCAACCTGCGTGTATAGTCTTATAGGTGTCGGAATAACTTTGTTTCTGTGTATAGTTTCTGGAGAAATATTAAACGAACATGCAACTATTTTATGATCACTACCTGGGAATTCATGTCCCACATGAATTGTAGATGGTGCTACGTTGATCGTGAATATAAGATCAAGGATATTATCGGACCTAGTGGGTACATTTATGTGTTGTGTCCATCCTCCTGTAATGATGGAATTAAGAAGATTATCATACCTCGAGGGTCCACGAAGTGTACGCCATGATATATCAGGCAAATTGAAATCACCTCCAATTATATTATAACTGAAGGGAAGATTGGATGCAACACTAAATACGTTGCTGAGTACGTTATCGTATTCGCGGTTGGATGATGGCGGTCGGTATACACACCCTATAAGGATAGGTTTACTTCTGAGAACTTTTATTTCGACCCACACCGAATCATTAAGTTGTGACAGAATAGGGTGACTAAAATGCGTTGCACAAATGGGTTGTTTAACGTATATGAGTGTTCCACCCCCACGACCTGTTTCCCTATCCCCTCGAAAAAGATTGTACTTATCAATTGATAAGCTATCATCCGTAATATCACTTGAGCACCAGGCTTCAGTGATCATGATCAGCGACGGATTGCATATAGAGGCTAACGTACATAATGCTAAATGTTTGTTAAGAACTGATCTAGCGTTTATGAGGATGACTGATAGACTTTGACTAAGTGGTTTTAGTGTATGGGCAATATCATAATAAAATGCTCTATGGTTATCAGCTGAATATGTGCAGTCGTTATTGGATTCATTAATTGCAACATTTTGATCACTAGAGACGTTTTCTTTAGTTTGATACTTAGGGATGGGTTGTGATATGTCACTCGTGAGTGGTTGGTCGTTTAGATATTGCGTGCTATGGGAGATACTAGTATGATAATCTAAGGTATTACTATTGGTATTAGGTGTGTATAAAGTGTTTGCTATCTGTCGGGGAAGAAGCAGTTTCCCTGTTGTAAGGTGTTTGCTATACCAGCAAGGAATTGGTCTGACATCATATGTGCTATGTGCATGATCCCAGGCGTTTCTGCTAGTTGTCGCTGGAGAAAATTTTGGTCATATGGGTTGGCTAGAGTCATGTAGTCTGCATAGTTATAACCGAAATGGGTGGTCGGCGTGTTGTTGTGTGCATATGACTTAGATCCTTGTGTCTGGTTAGAGAACTTCCTAGGCCATGATGAGCATTGTGTTGAAATTGGCATGTGACTCCTACTGAATGCATGAGAATTATGACAGGGCGCTATACGTGTTTTTGGACTAACGTCTGTATTCTCAAACTGGTGTTTCCTGTACATCATGGTTGGGAGTGCATTCGTGAGGGGCTGAGCAACTTCGTGTTTTCGAAGTGTTTGGTGAGAAATGTGACGATTATTTTTTCTTATCACAGGACTAGTAGTGGAAGTCGGAAATGAGTAAGCTCCTACGGTATGTGAATTACGTCTAACTTCAGGAACATGACTAAGTTTAGATGATTGTCCACCAGTAGAATGAGCCAGTGACCCATTCGAAGCTTTCGTAATTATGGGCTTTAGTGTTCTGGGTCTAACGTTCGGTTTAGCCTTTTCCGTATTATTCGGCTTGTGTAACTTGGGCTGCTGGTGATCATTAGGATTTCCCAATAAACTGGATTTCTGCTGAATAGTATCAACAGTTCTTTTGGTGTTCCTAACGGAAATAGGACGCTTATCATATCGCCTTGTATTTACGCCTACCTGGGTGGCCACATGTGATTGCTGCTTCACAGTTGCCGGGCTAAGAGGTTGTGCGGTATATGACTTCCCGAGAGATTCAGAGTGTACAACTGAATTCAGCTTAGACTTTTTCGAGGGTTTGGCATAAGTGCCAGTGTGCAAGGGTTGCACGTCAATACTGTGATCTGTTAACATTTCTATGTCTGAAATTTCCGTATTTAGAGCTAAGTCTTCAACAGTTGCTTGACTACTCTTAGTTTGTGTATGCGATATTGTCTGGTGCTCCTGGTCATAAGGCAATACAACGAGGGAAGTATTAACTTCGGTTGTCTTATTGAGGTTGTTCTCATTCAATTTACCTGCGCGGCACCGTCTTTGGCAAGAAGTTAAATCAGGTACAATCCTGATTTTGGTGTAGGGTGTTGAGGAGCTAAGAGTTTTGCCAGACTCCAAAAATTTCTTAGCTAGATCAACAGACTTAAATTTGAACAGTACAGGACATGGGTGGTTTGCGGATTTCTTACGAAGACGCAGAACCTGGCAGTCAGATACTGAAATGTTGCATGCCTGTAGACAGATTGCTTTAAGTTTGACAATAGGTACATTGTCTGGTATATTATATCTTAAAACATTGTATGAGGACATGACCCTCTTTACAGCCTCTGCAGTCAAAAAGTCTAGCAGGTGCTCAGATTTGAGGAGTGAATCTAAGGAAATCTCTTGTGATGGATCACAAAGTTGGAGGAAAGGAGTAATACTTTCAAACTTATCCTGCAGGTCTGTTATGGATTTCTGAAGGATCTTTAGATCACTAGTATTACTCGCTACGTTATCAATTAGTTCTTCCGTTAAGTTTGGTACTAAAACTCTCGGTGTATCGATTGATCTTAGTGCAAATCCATCGTCAGGACTGATGTTTTTAGTGTCCTGCTGACTATTTGATGCTAGTCTCTTAACAGTACTAACTCGTTTAATAACTTTGACCATTATGCAGGTAAAGATTATAAAATTTTCTCAAAAATTGACAAAAGTGTGTGAAATACTGTTATATTATCTAAATAGATAAAAACAACAACAAACAGGTATGAAGTACAAACAAAAATAGACCACTATCAAACGAGTTAACTCTGATAATTATAAACCACAAAACTGAGGACTTCTCTATAGTTCTTTCGTGACAGATTGCTCTTTATTAACACGAATCTCACTGGATCCAAACAGTATTCTGGAGGTGATAAATTTGGATATTTAGCTACCGGAGGGGCAAGCAATATCAGCTATAATTATGTAGTAGTCAAATATAGACCACGATATTCCAGAATGCGAAAAATTATTTCCACGTTATATGGTGAGATTGTAACGTCCTAGAAATATAGAAATAAGCAGCGTACGCTGGCTGTGTCTAAATATATTAAACATTGTATAACTGGTCAAATCGTTGTCCTTACATACTTTAATAGGTAGTCTTACAAACAATAAATGTACCGTACAAGTGTTTTCTTTGATTTCCTTACCTCACTGATGAGCACTGTGTGTAGATGTGTACATTTAAAACCGACAAACTGTGTGACGAGTTCTGCAAAACACGCTACTGTCACCTTTTTGTACAAGAGGAACGTCAGTTTACAAGCATCATCAATTCGATAAATTACATATACGATTAGTAAACATATTTAGCAATAATTATACAGTAAAATACATATTTATTCCTATCTATGTAGGACACACCTATTGTACAGGCATGGATAAGTATTATTTAAATTATATAAATTTGATTTGTGGTGAAATTTCATGGTTGCTGTCGTTTTTGACATTATTTTGTGGGTACAATCTGATAACTAGGGATTCAATGGACCACATTAAGAAATATAGAGATATTGACTTCGCATTAACAAAAAAATCTAAGTGTGTGTTGGATGGATTACAGATGCTTGGGAAAAAATAGAGCTTGAACTGAATTCCCTCATATAACAATGAAATGCATCTTATAATAATATATTCTCAGTTTGTGAGCAAGAGTGTCTCCAGTTAACAGAATCATTAATATGATAATAATGTATACATGGAGTAAGCATGTTTACAATTTTTCACTGACACAAGGTATATATACAAAGGAAGGTAATGGAATGATGACAGTAAGCAAACTTTGCACACGTTAAAACAATTTATACGATATAATCCTAGGCTCCACTTTTGTTTGAATTTTTTGAAAATGCGCGTAACAACTGAGTGTTGCGTTAATTTAGGTCGATGTGGTGGAAAGACGCTATAGTCAATTTCAAGGTCATGATGGGTTCCTAAGTCGGATAGGTAATTGTTTTCGTGAATTCGTGTATTTTAAAGGTTTTTTCGGATGTTTTACGCATTTTGCAGTGTGTGGGTCAGTTTTTGTCACTGGATGCTTCTCTTAAGCTTATTTTTAGCCTAAATTTCTCAGTTATTATGTTGGTAGTTAAGGATTATGGTAAATCTGAAATCATTTTAATAATAATTATCTTTTAATAATAATAATTTTTTGCTTTATTCCAAAAACAGTATTAATGATACAGCAAGGAATTTTCAGCATTCAGTACAATATTGCATCTAATTTACTCAAAAACGACAACAACAAAAAATACATAAACGAAATAATTAATACGTAATAATGATAACAAAACGTTTTTATAGCAGCTATGTAGCAATTACAGTATACGATAAGAAGAAAAATACGCATAAAGTATAAAATTATAATAATAATAGTAACAACAACTAAAATAAAAATAGCAAAGTTATAATTTAACGATAGAAAGGGTGACGCCATAAAATTACAGAAAGATGAACAATGAAAGGGTCGATTCACTATGCTAATTACATAGTAACTTATATGTTTCACGTCTAACAGAGTCTTCATCACATAAAATACGGGCTAAATACGGTATTGTAGGATTTTTGTACTTAGTGGTACGAGCATATAATTTCTTATATTGACTTCTCGTGCTACCTGATGAGATACAAGGGGATAGTTGTGAATAAAGAGGGTGCAGAGGGTCTGACAGTACGGCCTTTGCCCAATTTTTACAGGAATTTACGTGTCTCTCGACTATAGTATTGGCGAGCTCACGCAGTGGCAAACCACAAGCCCTACTCACAGCATTTAATACCCTTCGTAATATGACATAGTCCTTTTTAAGAAGCCCAGGAAAGATTAATGGAGAACAATAGAGTACAATAGGTAAAATACAGGAGTTTAAAAATTGCAGAACTAAAGGTTGGTTGATACCTTGTTGTCTTAACTTTTTAATGTAGAAGGTAAGACGAAACATTTTCCTAGACATCAATAAAATGTGGGATGACCATGAAAGGTCAGAGGAAAGAACTAATCCAAAGTATTTAATGCTTGACTTGGTTTCAATTTCTGTGCCATCTATGCTACAGGCATCATGGGAACTAACTAGTTCATGTATGTCACGTCGATGCTTGAAGGTAAAGTTAACTGCCTGACATTTGGAAGGATTTAACATAAGACCATTTGACTTAGACCACTTGCTGATGTCCAACAGAAAGCTATTAAGTTTGCAGCAGTCAGACTCGGAATTGATAGGCAGTGATACAGTCAGATCATCAGCATATTTGACAAAATTAGTCTCGTTTAAATGTGGCAGGTCGTGTAGGAAGAAAGAAAAAAGAAAAGGAGAGAGGACGGCACCTTGAGGAACACCGGCTTTTGTAAGCAAAGCAGAAGAAGATTTGCCATTATATGCAGTATACTGCATTCTATCAGAAAAATAAGAATGCAACCAACTCTTAGCCCAGGATGCTGTGTGCGTCAACGAAAGCTTATTTAATAAAAGGCCCCTAGGTACAGAGTCAAACGCAGATGTGTAGTCTAGGAAAGCACCACGAACATATTTGGCACCTTTGTCTAAACAAGAAACAACATTATGATATAAGACAACCGCAGCATCCAAGGTACTTCTACCATGTTTATATGCAAATTGCTTAGGATCATTAAAAGCTTTCAATGGAGGTTCAAGACGAAGTAAAAGTAGTTTTTCCATCAATTTTAAAAAAGGAGAAGTAATTGCAATAGGCCTAAATTTAATATCGGTACAAAAAGATTGTTTTGGTATAGGAATAATTTTAATGTTTTTCCATGCAGAAGGTAGAACATTACTGGAAAAGGAAGCATTAAAAATATTAGTAAGAGGGTAACACAAAATATCAACACAGTCCCTGAGGACAATGGCAGGTACGCCATCAGGACCAAGGCTTTGGGAAGGCTTAAGAGAACGGAGACATTTAAGCACATCAAGGGTATTAAAACCACTAAAATTATTGTCTATGTGATTTGTATCATTAGGAAGGATATCGACAGAGGAGCGTATGAAAGACTTATTAAGATTATCAACATTAAGAGATGGGACAGAAGTACACCGCTTACCGCTAGTTATTTCTTTAAAAAGTTTCCATAAACTAGAAGGGGTTTTACATGACAAGAATCTTTGGTTGTATAAAACATTTAGTCTGTGCATTTCGAGTTTTATCAGAGTATTTAGCTTTTTTACACCTGACTTATCATTTGTTTTGAACAACAGTTCTTTATCTCTACGGAGCTTTTTGAGATATGGAGAAGAGAAACGGTCAAATCGAGTGAATAATGTTTCTTTAGGACAACATATTTCGAAACAGAATTTAAGATAATCTGTAGTTTTTGTGATTGCGTCATTTAATGTTTGTTCTGTAAATAGGTCCCAGTTAGTATCTATCAACATGTATCTGAGTTTGCTTAGATTGTCTTGTGAGTAGCATCTCCGTTGAAATTTACTGTAGAGGTGAGAGAAGACACGTTTGTGTGATTTGGAATATATTTTAGGCAGTACACGTATGATGCAGTGGTCAGAGTTCAGTACAGGAGCACGTTTGCGAGCTTCATATATACCAACATCATTGATGAATACTAGATCTAGTGTTTTTTCGAGACGGGTAGCAAAGTTAACAATATTGTCATGGCCAAGTGATATAAGGAAGGAGTGATCACATGAGTTAAAATCGCCAGTCACTACTGATAAAGAGTTCTCGAAGCAAGCTGCAGCAAAAGCGGTGAATTCATCTGCGAACATAGATAAATCCGATATGGTACAGCCAGGAGAGACATAAACATTAGAAATATAAATGAATTTGTATTTTGACAAGTGTCTCCGGCGACATCTGACAGTGATGCAATCAATGTAGTCATTCGAGAACTTGAAACAAACTTTGTTAGAAATAGACCATTTTGGGTGAATGAATGTAGCTACACCTCCGCCGCATTTTTTCTTGGAACAAACACGGTCTTGTCGGAATACATTAAAATCATTAAAAGATACTATATTGTCATCATATGAGTCATGAAGCCAGGTTTCTTGTAGAGTTACAGTACCAGTATTGTGATAAGTTTCGGATAACAACAGGGACTGAAAATCCAGAATTTTGTTAGGCAGTGTCCGACAGTTGGTACTAACGATAACCGGAACAGTGGTTTGATGTATGGGTGTAGATTTTAAAGCACGTTGCCAACCACCATGGTGCTTTTTCTTGAGTTTATTGCAAATATGAAAGTTTTTAGGTTTTAATCATTTTATATAATCCTGAGAGTGAATGATACGATTAGAATGCATAATTTTAAATGTAAACACTAACCAAATATGAGTAAATAGATGCAAAATGTACATGGAATATGGTAGCCAAAAATGTTCAAACAGGCCGCCAAGGTCAAGAGACGATATACTGAACCATTTCACGTATACTATGCTAATACAGTAACATTCCTCAGTAAATAAACTCCTTAAATGTTCTGCCATAGTTGGATCAAACAGTGGCAGAACAGTTACGGATTATTTGCTTAAACTGGAACTGTGCGCTGGTTTATCTGCATGACTGACACTAATTCAACACCATGTTTTTTTCTAGACATTTTGAGGAGTAGATCAGAACCTACTGGTTTTGCTTATCAGCTTTATTTAAACCCTTTCAGCTCATTTTCAGCACGGACTAGCTTTACTTCAGAACAAAGAGACTGAATTTAGCACATAGTGGCAATTTTTGAGCTTAAGTTTGGAAATTATCTTTGGAAACTGTAGTACAATGTCACTGCAAATCCGTCAAGTTGGGTCCACTGGTAGCATCCTGTAAATAAGCAAAATAAAATATTAGTTGATGAAACATTGTTCTCATCACATTCTCAGCATTGACATTTAGAGAAGTTTGCTTACATAATTGCCACTGTTATATCCCCTGCTATCTTTTCCATTTGCCTAGAAATAAAAACAATGTTGTGATTACTACATGTTGACTTAACGTTGACTTATAAAACGAAGCGGGCGTTTAACAATATTACCTGAATTTCTTTCTTCAGGTTACGCCTTTGGACACGATCTTTCAAATTATGAAAGTACGATTTCGTGGCCTAATCCATTATGTCACCAACCTCTCTCGGTGTCATCAGTTGGTCGCTACAGAAATAAGTACTTCATTAATGAACCTTACATCTCGTGACTAAATTTCGAACATCTGAATATCCCTAAATTCCTTGATTTAAATGGTGTAGTAAAATCATCATTAAAATCACAGTGGGGTCGAAAGGGTATCCTATCTTCACTTTCCATTTCAACTATATTCCCCGGTTTACCTGAGGCCAAGATTACATTGTCCGGAGAATAAGAAGTAAATATGACGTTCAGATAAGTTAACTTTCCTTTGCTTAACTTAACGCCCTTAGTACTAGCTTCTTTAGGTAAATGATTGACACCTGTACTTTTCATTAAGTACACGTGCTCAACATAACGCTGAGCTGCCTGCTTAGCCAGAGCATAACCACAGTGCACGGACTGTCTGATCATGCGCATATAGGATTCAAAGGGAAATGCACTGAATCCTTCTAATGGCCCATACAGCTAGACCTCATCCACCATATGTTTCAGAGAATGAATATTGTAAACATTATGTTCATCTCCGAAACAGTTCTCATATTGCAGTAAGAAATTACTCAAATCTGTCCGAACAGCATCCAAAAACAATCGGCTGTATTTGGTAATCGAAAGTAAGTATACTGCCACGGAAAATTTCCTATAATTATAGTACAGGGGGGAGGCAGAATGTTCCTGAGTAGGCGAGACCCAAATATAGTAGCTTTTAGAAGGACCAGGGTTATATCAGTACATACTGGGTTGACTTCAAGTAGATAAAATATTCATTTACCGTAAAAAGGCATTATTGACGCGTTGATTAGATTTTGCTGAGAATTGTTGCAAGGTTGGTCTTTTAAGCGTCCCAAGCTTACTATACTATACCTCCAAAAGTGCATTCATACTTATATATATACTTATATTCCATAGGGCCAGATGGGTCTTTTTTACCTGAATCAACCCGATAGGATGAGTTGGATTCCTTTCAAAGAAATAATGAACAATTTAGTTGTTACCTTCATAAATGTATCAAAAGCTTGCTTAAGTTGCACCCACGTATAAAATACACAACTAAGCATTATTCTTTGGAATACAGCCATTAAATCAGACAATATAGATGACACATTTCGTGAAGTAGAGGCTGTAGGAGTATTTTGTAACGTCATGTAATGGTTTTAACAATGACTAACGAACACAACATTATAATTTCAAGTAAATGAATAATAGTATATATTTCAGTGCTCATAAACCATTATTGTGACCTAGTAAATTTAGCTGATTTATGCTGACCTCATATGCACAAATCCCACAGGCCACTGAACTGACAACTTAAAAGGTGGATCAGTTAATACATATATACTAATATATACTCATTAAGTGTCTAGACATTGTGGTTGAATCATATTCTTCTAGTAAGCAAAATGCATATGTCCTATTTTAGACCTAAAATATATGTATCCATATATGTACTGTTGATTTATATTGACTTACTATACAATCTCAGATATCTTAATGTACCTTTATTCACCACTAATGCATCCAAATAGCGTGTGAATCATCACACTACACTCACACCCATAAAATTAGCACGTGATTATATTATGGTAAAGTACGTTCAATTAAACTGCCTGTGAATTTCCGTGTCAAAATAACAAATTACCGCTTAACTTATATTTTAAACCAATAGGGAGCCAACTAGCCAACAGCCAATCAAAACCTGCCTATATCTATTTTCTGGCTGTCGGCATACGATAACCAACCAATATTGAGGTAAGTACTACACTTACAGTGCCAGTGAGAATGGCATAACAGACAGTAGATTGATAGTTATAGAGCTGACTAGATTCAGTTCTCATAATCGACACAATCCATGTGTATAATAATACTATACACTGAATTAATGCACTAAGTGACACAGTAAGGAAATTTAAACGAGTGATTGCCTTCTCCACTGCACTGCACTTGCAATAATCATGACAACCACCTACGTTTGCTAGCCAAGCAGTCAGCTAAGCAGACAATGGCACAATATTAATAAAGTTGAGATATTTTTATACATTGAGTCCACACGACTCATATAACGCTACACCAAACAGTGCAAATATACATGAAATACACTTAGAAATAACCTCTCAACTTACGATAATTCCTGTCCCAACATACATACGGTGAGACACATCTACATGATTACTTCTATTCCCACAGAAGGTTCTGTTAGCATTTACAGGTGATTTCCAAGTACTGATAGAATACTTTTGTCAAAAAGGACTGTTCTTCACGCGAAAATAGGCTGAATTAATATCCTGAGACGTGAAATCCCCATTGAATGATACCATGCCGAAAGGCGCAGCATCTAAATAAAGTAGACTATTTGTGTAGATGACATTACCCTTCAACTATCCTATCTTTCTCATTATAGCCATATTTTGCTACAGTTCGCCTGAAACACTGATCGTTGCAACCAATATACTAGGGGGTGTCGCAGTCGGATTGCATGACGCGGACATCACAATAACTGGCCAGAAAATGGGAATTCCCATCAATCCAGATAACATATAACACAATTTTATTAAAAATTATTGACAAAAAATCTTCCAAGTGAAATTTTAACAGCTCTTCTAGAACGTGATATTTAACGTCTAAAGGAATTAGTCTACTTGACTTTTTAGGGGCTGCCGGTATCGACGTTCACGGATAGTACGAAGTATGCTAATGCAAGATCTAGTACCCACAACTTCGATAGTATTCGTTCCTCGTAGACCAAAGGCAGAGCAAAAAATAATAATTGATCGTCCAAATTACGAGATATATTTCGGGACCAAATCGGAGTGCGAGATGATTGCTTAGCCAGCTAGGGGTCGTGCACGAACGTGACACGACGGAGTACCGAATGGCGTGGATGCTTGACTGGAAGCCTTCAGCTAAACAAGTTTACTTGAAAACTTTGAGTGTCGACACCCATTATTCAGTGATGAGTGCTGTGGCCAATATTTTTGGGGAATTATTTACCGCTACAGCTTAATCTGACAACATCGTTTCAGCTGCAGACAACATAGGTCAGATGTTGAACCCAGGACTGAGAGTTCAAGACAGACGTCTGTTACCCCCGAAGTCGGTTTGGATATCCACAGCACTTAGCAGAACTCACAAGATTCGAAATATCAATATTAATATAAAGTGCTTTTATATATCATAATAATCACTTTATTTCAAATATCAATAATTATACAGAAGAAATTTTAAGTGTTTTTATATATAGTGCAAAAATTTAGCTCCATTTACAACCATGTAAATGCATAAAGTTTGAAATGTTAATGATAATTCTAATAATTGTAATAATACATGTTTCACATAAGCGGGTGTTTACAAGAATTGCATGTCGTTTTTACAGGCACGATCTGTTATGTTATAAATTACTATTGTGAATTAGCATATATTAGCACTTTTTCAAAAGTTTAAATTGTTCATTTATTGTGCAAGCAGTCAGAACAAATTCACATAAATGTTAAATTGTGAACCCTTCACTAAGGCCACCATCAAGGTTGAGCGCCAACCCAAACTTCGTTCAGCTTCATAGTGATAGTTACGGTCAACCAGTGGACAGAGTATATTTGGGTGAGTGCTATGCCGCCACTTAATTAAACGCTATTGCAGGAAGAGAAGAACGTCCTGGGAAGCTGCAAAATGGCACGAAATGCAATTATGGATAATACGTCGTTGGGACTACATCTACAAGATGTATGCAAGAAGAAGCTATAGAGCACCTGAAATGATAGTATACACTTGCAGTGTTTAGTGCAAACCATATTGGTTCAAGCATGGAAACTATGATGTTTTCGATGAAAATATAGCCTTGCTCAAACATTGGTGTTGTTGTGACTTTGTTCATCGAAGCAACCAGACTTTAGGCAAGCAACAAACACAAACAGAGAGTAAGTTTTAGCTTTATTAAAGGCCTATGGAGTTAAGATAAAATAGAGTATAATATTAATTAGACAAAAGAATCATCGTGAGGTAGATAAGTGATATTTCAGTGAGAAGCGAATTCAAAGATCTGGAAGATTAGAACCCGTGGGACAAGCTGACACATAAGATGTCTCACGAATTTCTGTAGGGCCCATGTGGTAGCACTTCGACAAGAATCTGAGCAGGCTTGTAGATGTTAGGAGCGCAAGCATTTTTTATAGTTTAGATCTGTACAACTCCTATTGTTTTGTTCTTTTTGTCAAGCATCTAGACTCATGTTTAATTCTTGGGCCGTCAAAAAATGCACGTTGCTGCTTTACAGAGCGGAGCGATTCACATTTGTGGCCACTACTATATCTGCTGACCAGCATGCGTCACCCTCCCTCCATTTTTGATGTTAAGCTCTGAGACCTTTTGCAATAACTGTAGTTGCAGCATTGCATTGCTTTGAGCCCGTCCCAATCATGCAATGTGCTGCACATTAATATTTTTCAAGAAAAATGCTTGTGCGCCGGTGGTATAGCGGTTAGGACGCTCGCCGACCATGCACATGGTCCGGGGTTCGATCCCCGGTCGACGCATTCCTTTACCTCGCTGAGCCATAAATAATGCTGGTAAAGGGGAAAGGTTGGGCATGAAGCTAGCAACCCCATCCTGTAAAATAAACACTGCTACAGAAACTTCAAGCCACTAGCTTGAAGCACTATGTTCCACTGGGGAACGTGAAGGAAAAAAAGACAAATGCTCCCCATTAGGTCAACGGACACATCAATACCTGAGGACATTCTTAGTAGTACTATCTTCGTACATTTGTACGGGTGGGTCAGTACGAAAGACCAGAAATCGCTGGTGTTACAGCAACTAAGTTATATTCTGTTTAGCAGAGGGATATGAGTAGTGGAACAATTGGTGATACAGTTTTGTAGAATGGTCCTGGAGAAAGCAGCTAAGTAGCAGAATTAGCTATGCTGAATTTTCATGACCGAGTTTTATGTGATGTTTGTTACACTTTGCAAAGTGACTCATCAATTAATTTTATGGAAAAATAGTATATAGTTTTAACATTATGAGTTTTATTAAGCTATATGAAATTGGGTAACTATTGACTGACTGCAGTGATTTCAACACAAAAATGTAGGGTGTATTGTAGTAGTCGTATATATATACACGTTATGCAAAAAAATACTGCGAAATTGTATAAAATTATAAATTTTTGAAAATTATATGAGAAAAGGCAGCTATTGACGTGAGGCATTCATTGCGACACAAAAACTGCAGTGTGTTATTAATTGTATATATATGTAAGATATTATAAGGTATGGTTGCTAATATAATTATTTATGGAATTACTTACACTAACACAACTTATTGAAGATTATAGAGAATAGAAAATCAGTAAACTAGTCAAACGTTCGCTGCCCAAGTAGTAGAGTCGAGTTATATTTAATTGACTACACTGAAAACCGGACTGGCTTTCATTCACCATTCTACCGACAGTTTCAGTCCTTTAGACGAGCTAGAGCGGTCATGTTAATGTGTCTTCCAAGTCTCCGTTCAAACCAGTTGACGTCTTTAGTACATCTAATTTCGCACGTTAGTTGGTTGTAAGGAATTGAAATTTTAATTTCATTTGCTGGTCAAACCCTATTTTTCTTTTTTTGAGGAATATCTGGAGACTTTTGACCTCCTACGGTCTTCAGACCTTAGTTTACTCTACAGGAGAGCACAATATTCAAGTTTTGGGCGTATCTGTACCATATTTATAGCTATTCGTGCTTCTTGGTCGCAAGAGTTACGCATCACAAGGTGAATAATTCATTTAGAGTCAGACACAACCTTATTTGCATGATCAGAGAACGTTAAATCTTATTGTGTTATCTCAAGATCTGTGACTGTGTTCAGTTTTTAGAGGAGCTTGCCGTACTTATACAGACACATCCTTAGTTTCCAGCGTCCATAGTTGGCCTTGTCCCGCACTTATCTGGGTTTAAAGTCAGTTGCCATTTTTCGCTCCAATCTCCTAGACTGTCTAAGTCGTGTTGGATTTTACATGTTACACTCGTCATTGTACCCATAATCATATACTACCTTGGGATTGTCGGTAAAGAGGTATGGCATTCCACAATTGACCACAGAGGCTACGTCCTTTATGAATAAAAGGAATAGAATTTCAGATTTCAGATTCAGATTTATTGGTTGAGGATAGAAGGCTTGGAGCCTATTTTAATCCTTTTCTAGTAAATTTCTGTGGTTGTCCAAACCCTTCTTGAACGAATCAACTGAGGTTGCAGACACCACTTCTTCTGGGAGTCGGTTCCAAGAGTTTATGACTCGGTGTGAGAACCAGTACTCAACAGCAATATGATTTCTTCTTGGCTTTTGAACTCTCCTGCTATGTCCTCTAAGGTGTTCCGACCTGGTGGGAAGGAAAAGAGAAAATAGGTCAGGTCCGTAGTCATTATTTAAAATTTTAAACATTGTGATTAAATCTCCTCTCTGCCTACGGTATGACAAGGAGAAGAGATTTAAACTGTCTAGTCTTTCCTCGTATGATAAGTTAGTCATGCCATGAATCATACTTGTTGCTTTCCTTTGAACCCTTTCTAGAATAAGTGAGTCCCCTTTTAGACAAGGGCTGGCGGCCTGGATGCAGTTTTCCAGTCTTGACCTTACCAGAGATGTATATAAGGAGGTGAACATATCTCTGGTGATTCTAGTGAAGGCTCTACGAATTGCCCATAATGACCTGAAACTACGTGCAGCCACCGCGCGACAGTGTGCTGTAGTTTTTAAGTCGTGGCTAACTATGACACCTAAGTCCAAGTAAGTCTGAACTGATGGAAGTGTAATTCCCTCTACTTCATAAGAGCTCGTGCTTGCTTGTCCAATGCGCATGGTTGCACATTTTGTCACGTTTATCGGGAGCATCCATTCTATGGACCACTCTGACAATTTGTTGAGGTCCTCTTGCAACGTGGACGTGTCACTGTTGCCCTTCAGCTCTCTCCAAATTTTTAAGTCATCTGCGTATAGGACCACAGGGGAATCGGTGAGCAGAGATAACTCATTGATATACAAAATAAATAGGAGAGGTCCTAGTACCGTGCCTTGTGGTACTCCGCTACGTACTGCTGTCCAAGAGGAGAGTTTCGAGTTGATCCTAACCCTCTGCCTCCTATCTATGAGGAATTCCCTGAGCCAGTTTAGTAAGCTGCCTTTGATACCAAGACTTTCTAACTTCATGAGTAGTCTTTTGTGAGGTACTTTATCAAAGGCCTTGCTGAAGTCTATGAAGACGACGTCAACGGGTCTTCTGTTGTCCCTGGATTTATCCCAGCTTTCTCTTGTAGTGAGAAGATTTGACAGGCATGAGAGGTTCCTTCGGAAGCCATGCTGTGCTCTTGATAATAAGCTTCTATTTTCTAGATATGCCATTATGCTTTTCTTGATGATTCTCTCCAGTGTCTTAATTAAAGTGCTGGTGAGACTGATAGGCCTGTAATTTGAAGGGCTTTGTCTTGATCCTCCTTTGTGGATGGGGGTTACTATGGCGTCTTTCCAGTCACGCGGTAACACTCCATTTTGGAGAGAAAGCTTGAAGATCGTAGTCAAGGGGCCGGCTATGTGTGCTGATAACTCCTTGAGAAGCCTTGGGTGAAGATTATCAGGACCCATTGATTTCCCTGCATCTAGTTTCCTTAGGCAGTTGAGCACGATGCCTTGGTCGATGTCAACGGAATCTATCCCATGTTCTTCTGATGCAGCCAGAGCTGATCCGGTAGGCAGTGACGACTCCTGAGTGAAGACTTGGGAGAAGTAGTTTGCCATTGCTTCTGCTTTTTCTTGATCTTCTTCGATTGTATCATTGTCAATAGTCAGGTTTGGGACACCATTGGATGTTTTATTCCTGAAGTTCATGTACGAGAAATTTTTCTTAGGTTGTGCCTTTGCATTTTGAGCCAGGTGTGCTTCGAATTTCATCCTTGATTGGCGGATTTCTGCAATAGCTTTATTTCTAGCAGTGTTATATAATTGCCTGGTCTCAGAAGTCTCAAGTGTGGCAAACAAGTTCCAACATTTGTGTTTACGTCTAAGTAACTTACGAATCTCTCGGTTTTTCCAAGGAGGGCAGTGTTTCCGACCCTTTGGGACAGACCAAGGGATGAAAGGTTCAGTTACTTGGGCGTAAAGTTGTTTAAATTGGTTCCATGCGGCTTCTACTTGAGACTCTGGGTTGATGTACCAGTTTACTGAGTTGGCTGCTGAGACGATTGCATTTATATCAGCTTTCCAAACGTTTGGTCGAGATGGGGTTTTGGCCCTTGCTGCCGTTGCTGTGAACTTGAAAGTGAGCACAGCATGGTCACTTCTTCCTAAAGGAGGAAGATGTTGCTTGAGATCTACATCCTCACCATGGGAGAACACTAGGTCCAGAGTTGAGGAGGAGTGCTGTGAGTCATAGCGCGTGGGCTTGATGATATGTTGGACTAGGGCTAACGATATACTAGATTCCAGCAGTTTATAATCAAAGGAGTTGACTGAGGATGGAGTTGTTAGGCTCGTCCAGTCAACTGTTGGGGCATTGAAGTCGCCAACTACGAGACTTCGACAGTTCGAGGTCCAGGAGCCTAGCTTCTCTATCAGGAAGTCATCTGCACTGCAGTTAGGACTGCGGTACATAGCAATGAGGTCAATGTCTTGGCCTATGCATTTAAGTCTGCAGCGTAGAAGTTCGCACGACTCACTTTCGTGAGCGAGTGCTTCGATACTACGCACGGTTATGCATTTCTTGAGGTAAATGACTACGCCACCTCCTTTGCGGTTTAGTCGGTCTACCCTATGCACTTCGAAGTTTGGCAGGTTAACTTCTCTGTCAGTGACATCGGGTGTGAGCCATGTCTCTGTGATAATAATTACATCCGGGTTTCCGGAGTCTATCATATTAACCAGCTCAGTCCGTTTATTTAACAGGCTGCGGGCGTTTGTGTAGCAAACTGTTAATCTAGTTTGGTGCTGCCCCGGCCTACCCACAGAGGTTTCGGGATCATTAAACTGCGAACTTGAACAACCCGAAAACCCTTAATCTTAAGGTTCTTTTCGCCGTTTCGGCGTCGTTCGCTTAATTCTAGGGCCGCAGACTGTCTTTTGATACGGTCTGCCAGGCTTAAGTCGGCGCGGACATATATGCCTGATCCTTTAAGTATATGAGAGTTGCTTAGAATAGCGTCCCTCTCTTCTTTAGAGTTTAGTACGACTTTGAGGAGACGTACAGGCTGACTTACTGTAGGGTCAGGCTTTTGGCCTATCCTATATACACTGTGTATAGTGATGCCTGATACTGTTTGTGGCAGTAGCTTGTCTAAAAGGGGCTTAACCAAGTTAAGGTCATGCTCAAATCTAGTCTTGGGTTCGGGGGCCAATGACTCTTCCACTTTGTGGAGAATGAGCGACCTGTCAGAGAGATCAGGTTTGCTTGCCGTGGTTTTCTTGCTCTGCGGCATGAATGTCTTCCTGTCCTTCGTGGGCAGTGTGGCCAATGTATTGTCCTTATCTCGCTTTTTGCGAGAGACTACGTTACGCCATTCATTGGCGTTCTCCTCACTAGTCGTAGCAGGATTTATCTGCCTGCTACTCACCGGTGTGGACGAGGCTTGATCCACTAGTACCTGGGTGACTTGAGTTGCGGGTTTACGACCCCTGGTACGCCTCTTCTTTGTGGCAGTCTTTCCGTTACTGTCACTGGAGAGCTTATCCAGTATCGTGGGGGCAGCCTGGGTGACTGTAATGTGGTGAGTGCTCTTCTGTGCTGAAGGGCACTCAGTCATTGACAAAGACTCGTTAGGAACATGTACTGTTCTGTCGATAACGCTAGTCGCATCTTCGGTGTCTGAGAAGCAGTTAGTCTTCTCCTGTGATGGAAGACCCTTGCAATCCATGAGCTTTAAAGCCCCGCTAAGAGTGGCAATAGCTTCTGTAATACGGAGTTTGGTAGTACTACAACAGTCATTGCACAACCAGTTTTCTAGAGGTTTACAGCACCGTTTGTATGCTGCAGGAGATAGGTTTGTGCACATACTGTGAAACCATCTCTTGCAGTTATCACACTGCATTCCCTCATCCGCTGGGAATTGGCACATAACCCTTCCACAGCGGTTTTTTTGATGGGCATACTGTCCAGAACAGACTGGCGAAGAAATTTAAATATAACTTAGATGTATATAGACCTTTATAAGTCAGCGATAAAAATCAATGAGTGCACAAAAATATATATAACTATTATGTTATAAAAAACAATTTCCCATAATTTAAATAGACTCAGATCTGAAAAATAAACTAACTTTGATCAGAATAAACTGATTTAAAGTTAATCTGTAGACTTTTGGAGCGTATAACACAACAAAAGCCAAAACTAAACAAGAGTGTGTAAAATTCACTCCCTTTTCAAAGTTCACGCGGTAGCGGATGGGGCTAAGAACACTATATTTCATTACACCACTAGTTATCAGCTCTGGTGAAGACAGCTGGTGGTTGATCTTGACTAACTGCTCTCTTTCTGTGAGAAAAAACTTATCCGTTTGAGAAGCTTTCTAGTTATTCCGTAGGATTGCAGCTTCGTTAGGAGCCTGATTTGTGGGACAGTATCAAAGGCTTTGTTAACGTCGAGAAATAATGTTGTTACTGAAAGCCCATTATCAATGCATTGTGTAATGTAGTCTAAAATGTCTAAGTGGCAAGTAATGCACGACCTTCGACTTAAGGAATCGTATTGAGATGGGGATAGTAGGTCATTTGAGAGCAAGTACTGAATGATTTCTGTCTTTACTATGTTTTACATCACACGTGAAACTAAAGACTGGTATTGACGGGGTGGTAGTCGCTGAATTCAGCTATATGTTCGTATTTATGGATGGGCACAATATAAGACCTCTTCCAGCATGTAGGGCATGTCACATTGCTTAGTGAAATTGAGTATAACTTGAGTAGGAGTAAATTCATGTCATTACCACCGTTTGCAAGCAGAATGTAAAATATACCATCTGGACCATTAGTGTTAATAAGCTTGAGATTTGCCACAGTTTTATCGATCGCTTGTGTAGTGAAAAGTATGTTACCTAGATATTCGTCTGTTTTACGTGGGAAATCTACGATCTGATCGCCATCCAGGGTGTATATTCTGGCACAGCGCTGTCTAAACAGTTCACATATCACCTGGATATTCTCATAAGCAGTGCCGTCTAAGTATATTATTTATGGATAGGCTGCTTTGGTGTTTGTTAACCTACTTCCGAAAAGTTTCACTATGTCTCCTGGGTTATGTGTTGGCTGAACAGCCTACGTCTTTTTGTTTCCGAGGCTTATATTTTTAACTCTTGAATTCTGGTGGGAAGAGACATAATAGAAATTAATGATGATAGGCCATGATATCTGTAGTATTTTACTGAGCTCTTTCGTGGACTTCTTTCTATGTCGGAATATAATCACTTTGGGGGAACTTGAAGCTAAGAATGTTCTCAGGTGCAATGACATCATTAAATGAGTTAACATTTTGATAAAAATTGTTAAGAATTGCCTCGTTAGAAGGGTATAAGTCCCAATTAGAGCATCTAATTGGATTCTTATACAAGTTCCGGTCAGCATTTGCTTATAATCTTATTGGTGTCTATTCAGCCTCATCTCTGCATTTTGTTTCAGGAAAGATGTTAGAAGAACACACTACTATCTTGTGGTCACCACCTGAAAACTCATGTGCCACATGTACTGTAGATGGTATGTCGCTCGTGAAAAGAAGGTCTAAGATATTTGACGATCTAGTGGGTGAATCTGTGTATTGTATCCTGTCTCCCGTGACGATAGAATTCAGGAGATTATCATATATCTGGGGTCCTTTGAGTGAAGACCATGATACTTCTGGCATGTTAAAATCGTCTTTATAACTGAAGGGAAGAGGTGGGTTACTGAACTGGGTCGCGCACATGGATTTTCCTCATTAAATAAGTGTTCCACCCCCACGACCTGCCTCTGTGTCCCCTCAATGAAGGCTGTAGCTATGAATTCTTAGTCTGTCATTAGAAATTTCCCTTGTGCACCATACTTCAGTGATCATAATCAATGACGGTCTCAATATAGAGGCTAATGAGTGTTTCTTTAGAACTGATCTAGTATTTAGGATGATAATAGATAAACACTTGCCACGTGTTTTCAGTGCGCCGACAACATCTTGATAAAATACTCCGTGACTATCCTCTGTATATATGTGTTTGGACACACTAACCAATATCTTTGGATCAAAGGAAGACTTCAGACAGGTTTGTGAGGTGATAGCCAGGGGCAGTCTGCCGTTTGGAAAGGTTATGCAGTGAGAGACACCTGAGTGATAATCAGATATCAGTATTTTAGAGGTATTAGTATCCGCGTTTGGTGCCGACGCTGTGTCAGCTATCACCTGGTTTTTGGTGTGTGTGTCAAGTGAAACCTATGTCATATGTGCATATTCTTGTCCTTTTACAGGTTGACTGCAATTACCAAGCAACCGAATGCACAGAAGTCTGCGAAGAGTTCTCCGTTCTCATTTACCTCACTAAGTGTTTCATGACAGGTGATGAACACTCTTCCTGTGTTCTCTAATTACACTTTAGTTGTCATTCATATAACCCATTAGGATTACGATGGAACCACTTATTCGTGGCCTTGCTCATCACCACTTGCAGTTGTTTATGCAATTCTTTCTTTTACACTGGGTTTCAAATAATGCAGCACTATATAAATATAACCATCGTACATTTTGATCTGAATCATACTGTCACTATCCTGTACAAGACTGGTCCCCAATGCACGAAAGATTCGCCTGATGTTGGTGACGCCATGTAAGCGATTCCCTCAGTCAGCTAGTTGTTGTTATCCCAGTGACCAGAGTAGATTATTGACTCTCTAGTTAACAAATTGTCCGTTCTACTTCCATACCATCTGCTCTCAAACAGGCACATTTTTGAGGGAATAG
>OX235273.1:143820390-143877864 GCA_944472155.2 Trichobilharzia szidati
ACAAGTGACAATAGTCAGAACTCGACCACCAACAACTCAGGGCATTCACAGTATGGCACGCTAATAAATTTTGATCGGATATACGGTACAAGGCTGCTGGGAACTAACCCACAAAGCAGTACATTCGAAATCCTTACAGGGACACCACTAGTACCTAACAATAGGTGGAATAATAGACCATGGTCTTCACAAGGTCCCAATCATTTTTTATCCCCTGCGTCCCTGTCAGGGTTGAAAAAACAGCTGGTAGGGATGCTAACACTCCTAAACCGTTAGTGCTGGCTCCCCCTTTGCATGAATGTAGGAACAGTCTAGTTCGCCTGCATCCACTAAGCACACTTGGTACATGCACAAGTTTAGGTCAAATAAAGATCCCTACCCCCGTTTCTAGCTTAACTAAAAATAAAAACGCCTTAGCCTATAGCACATCCAGTACTCCAACGCTCAATTCTTCACCGAAAACAGCACACACCAACTCGATAGACATAGGTGAACATGATGCTGAAACTCCTCTTAACATAGGGTCGTCATGTCAAACAGTACTACTGGGTGCTGAACCACATTCGGGGCTGATTAACGAACTTAAGTACTTCAAATGCTATTTCAAATCTCATCTTTACCTAATCCTCATAAATGCTAGATCCGTTCTAAATAAACTACCGATGCTCAGAGTACTCACAGTAATATACAAACCCCCTATAATTGTCATCACTGAATCCTGGTGTAACTCGAACATACTGGATGAAGAGATAAGCTTAGATAACTATACACACTTTCGGTGTGACAGGGAAGGTGGTAAGGGAGGGGGTTGTCTTATGTACTTTCTGAATGCACTTACTGTATCACAGCTAGAAAGCAGTACACTTAACACGCCTGAGACTGTATGGGTTAACTTATACTTAAATAACGCAATAGTATTAATTGGATGCACCTACAGAGCACCTGGCACCTTTAGTAATTACGAGACCCAACTTATTAATACTCTAGAACAATTATCTGCCCTCCACTACGATCATAAGATCCTATGTGGAGACTTTAACTTACCAGAAATCAACTGGGAAATACCCACAGGTCCAACTAAACTTAGGCACACTGGATATACTTGGCTGGAGGCAGACTGTCACAACCCCTACAAGAGGTAATAACGTACTAGACTTAATCTTCTGCCACAATATAAGTCCCCTTTCTACCCTAGTAGGTTCTGAGTTTTCAGGAAGTGACCACAAAACAGTGCTGTGTGCACTGCCACTTCCGTCAAGTAGCAATGCAACCCATACTCCTACTTCACAACAAATAACTTACAGGAACTACAATAAGGCAGACTGGACTCTAGTAAAATCAATGTTGAGATCCTCAGAATGGAGAGAGTACTTCTATACTGATAGCCTCTCGAAAGCTCTAGATATCTTTTACTATAACTCCAACACATGCTTAGATGCTGTCATCCCATTTCAAACACTAAAGTTTTCCCCACATAGAAAGACATTCATAAAGCCAAAGGATCGTAGGAAACTGAAAAGACTGTCAACAAGTTACTTCAGGCGACACGACTTTAGTACACTAGGGTCAATACTTAGTACTCTTAGCTCCATCTCGCAAGCTCATAACTTGCGTATGAGAAATGAAGAATGCACCACACTAGCCAGCACCACCAGAGTAGGTGCTCTCACAGAAATACTAAAGAAACGAATGAATCGCCAAAGTCATAAAATTTCTCTCCTTATAAACAAGGGCAAACTATACAGCAACCATGCAGACATGTGTGAACTGTTTAATGAGACGTTTGCAGCTAACTACCTTAAGCCTACAAGTCCACTTCTCGGTTTACAATCTAAAATAGAACTCCCTTCATCTTCAACGCTGAAACAAATCACTACAGTTCATTTCACTTACTCTAATATTAACCAAGCCGTTAATACTCTTAAAAGCTCTAGTAGTGCCGGTTTTGACGGTATACCATCGTATCTTTATAAACACGGTGGTTTTGACATTTCCTTTTTATTACTTAAGATTTTTACAATGTCCCTAGAAAGCCAAACCTATCCAGATAAATGGAAAACGACATTCATAGTACCTAAACACAAATCCGGATCAAAAACTGAAGTCAACAACTATAGGCCAATCAATATTACACCCATAGTATCTAGAATCATTGAACGAATAGTTAAAGATGATATCCTCAAACATATGCTCAGCTGCAATATTCTAAGTCCAAACCAACATGGATTCCTAAAATCCAGATCATGCATGACATGTCACCTTGACTTCTTTAACTACATAACTAGCCGCCGTGACAAACAACAATTAGTACTTGTCATCTACTTCGACATATCCAAAGCCTTTGACCGCGTTGACCATTTGCTTCTAATAAATAAGCTAAACTCCTTAGGAATAAGTAACCCATTATTAGGATGGATTGAATCATTCCTTAACAATAGGCCCCAAGTAGTTAGACTGGGTTCTGCAAAATCTAAACCTAGTCCAGTCATTTCTGGAGTAGTTCGAGGTAGCGTCTTAGGCCCCCTCCTATTCACTCTATATGTCAACGACATATGCAGCTGTTTCTCACTTGGCAAACCATTCATCTTTGCAGATGATCTTAAAGTAGCTTACACATTCCGCTGTGATGACTTAGGGTACTTTCAGAAAGCTGTTCAGGAAGAACTAGATCGAGTAACTGCATGGTCCTCCACATGGAACCTAAAATTCAACCTTAAAAAATGTGGTTGGATATGCTTCGGTGCACCCTCAATAAATATTAAACTGGAACTTGAATCTATCGACTTGCCTAAACTCCAAAGTGTTGTTGACCTAGGACTCAGGTACTCTAGTGACTTGACATTTTCTGAGCAAGTGGCGACACAGATGCGTAAATCGAGGATGCTCTTAGGATGCATACTCAGGAATTTCCACAGCTTCGAAGCAAAACTATTATTATATAAAACTTGTGTCAGACCACTACTTGAATATTGTCCATTTATTCTCAGCAGCACTCGCGTAAGTGACAAACTTAAAATAGAAAGTGTCCAACGATACTTCACGTCTAAACTACTAGGATTTGACTGCGAAAAGGACTACACATCAAGGTGTATAACTCTAGGTATCGACCAACTCTGGATGAGACGACTGAGCATTAACCTAACATTCTTCTTTAAAATATTGCATAAAATATCATTCTCAGACAGTAAGGAGATACAGTTCTCACCGGAAGGCTCTTACAATCTTCGTAACCAAACGTGCACAGTATCTAGGAAAAACTGCAAGACAACACTCCGTGCAAACTTCTTCATAGTCATGTACTCTAAGATCTGGAACAGTTTACCCCTAGAAATAAGGACCTGTCACTCTATCATAACCTTCAAACGCTTGCTATATGAACTGCTTCATCCCAATGACTATGCCAATCACACCGCACCACTTATTTCTAAAACGCATGAGCTATTAGAACACTATAACGCCTAGACTCATTACTAAATATTATGACACTAAATAAACTCTAAGACTTCGCAAAAATACATGAAAGAACAACTAGATTATAGGTAGTGTTTACTATACAATGATATACATTTAAAAACATTTATATATACATAAAATATTAACGTCTTGTTCATGTTTACATATTTTCTCTTTCTGTTATTATATCCTGAGCCTGCACTTCTATATGTCTCCTGGTCGAGGTCGAACAACCCATCATTTAAACTGAAATGACCATTTAAGTAAATTCAAACTCAAATTCCATGAACGATCCGATGCAACCACTTGAAAACGCTGGCCAACATTCTGTACAAGGAGTATTCTTGATCTGATATAAAGAAACAACTGGTTTTCAAACAGTTTTCAATGTATTACTCAACTTACATGTACAGTCTGCCATGCTGACGCAAATGGCGCAAATGGATAGTTCTAGAATCGACCTCGGCCTCATTTGATGCAGTAAAACAATCTAACATGACCTTATCTAATTTTCGTATCAAAGATCAAATTTCTTTCCTATTATAAAACTACGATAAGACTGCTGACAAAAATGGAATAAATACATTATTGACTCAGAATAATACATCAATAAACTTTATCTCACGGATGCTGTTCACAACAAAGTTTTATAGAATTGACTTCAAGCTTTATTTTTCCCAGATATTTGTATCACATTCATCTGAAGTCTGGGTTTTTTGTTAATGCGAAGACAATATTTCTATATCTCTTTATGTGTTACACAGACAGACTATTTTGCAGACTGTTCTGACTGACTCTAATGTTAGATTGAACAAACAAACTGTAATTTATATAATAACTGATCTATGCCTGTACAATTGGTATGTTCCTGCATAAACAGGATTAAATATATATTTATGTACATTTATTGTTTGTAAGACTACCTATTAAAGTATGTAAGGACCACGATTTGACCAGTTATACAACTTTTAATATATTTAGACACAGCTAGCGTACGCTGCTTATTTCTATGCCGCATTACCTAAAGCTACGTAGCTACCTTAAATTAGTTTTCGCCGAAGGTGATCCCTTGTGGCTACTAAATTAATGAGCAACCGAACGTTACCTCCGAACTACAGAGTAAGAGTGGGCATCCTGAGAACTTTCTCGGTAAAAAGATCGTCTCCTACTCGAAGAAAGTAAATATACCCTAATCTCCACAAAAGCCCTTAGAGGCATTCATCGTATCAGCTCATATGACTCACTATTTGCAGTCACTTAGAAAGTAAAAATAAATTTACCGAAGAGAGTGTGCTTATGATTTCTAGATATCATAGTGCACCGTGAGGAAAAGGCTATATAAATAGGGTTATAACAGCTAGATGCGCAATATTAATCCGGAACAAAACGACTACGGTTCTTAGCCACAGAGCAACTACTTTGCCATCTATTCGTATGATTGTGTCAAAAAATGTTTCGCCAAGAAAAAACCACTGGTTCAAGGAAAATTATTTAAAGTTTTCTTAAATATAATGGATATTTCGTAATTATACCCATCAGATTAGGTTTTTCTCGTTTAAGCCATTTTAACGTTAGTACACATTGTGCCCGTACTTCATCAGCTGTAGTTTTGCCTACCCCACTTAGTGCGATTGAAACTTAGTCCCTTTGATAATACACCTATTGACTGTTAACTTTAAATTCTGATCTCATCTTTCTCAGAACACACGGAACAAGTGTAGGCATGCACAGCCACCAGTGAATATAATTTCCTAGAATTCACTACTAATATGTTTACCTAATAAAGTACTCAAGAATTAGAATCTGACCAGTTGTACATTTAGACATAATCAACATGCACTGCTTACTCCTATTGTAACAACAGAAGACAAGGGCCAGGCAACAGATCATTTATTAAGGAAATCAACGCGTATTTATATATTTTCATGTACATTACTATGGATATTTAAACAGACAAACACAGTCTTCCCATTGGTTGTCTCTCACTTAAAGTTAATCTTTCATCTATTTGTGACTGTTTCTTGAATGTCAAATCCTCTATATGTTAACTGCATCCGCCTACGCAAAGTCTGCTGTGGTCGGTTTTGAATCAATCTTTGTTCACATTTTCTCACGACAAATCTTGGGAACGTAAATATCGACGTAAATTACTGTCTACCAATTTGGCTAGTAGACAGCTCTCACCACACTATAACGGATTATGTAAACTACGCAGCTACTTTAGGATAGTTTGCGCTGAAAGTAACTATAGGCACATAATGGTTGGATATCGCCTCTGTATGAAATAATTACCCTACCTATCCAATCGTACACTCGAAAGTGAAACCGGTGAAGTCTATGAAATCGGGCTTGTGGTAGCCCTAAAGAGGGCTGTTCCACATTCTCAATTAGGTTTCACATGTTTTTCTTTTGTTTTTTCCACTGGTTATAGGAAGACAATAAAAAGGCAGGTGCGTCTCTTACATAACCTGCATTTACTTGTCCGTCAATAGATTTACAAACTATCGCTTCAACTTCCGGTAGTTTTCAAAGTCACTGTTTTGCGTCACCGGTGCAGCGGTTGTCATGAGTGGCGGGTTTCGGGTAGCAAACATCCATCGCCGACAATTCTTCAGAACACGTTCAACTGTAATGTAAAATTACTGTACGTCTTACTTGCCTTCAAGGTGGAGATGAGTCAGATTGGCAATCACCATATGACGAAAAGGATACCTGCAGGCAGTGAACACTCTGCAAGTACATGTAACTATTATGAGCATGTACATATCAACTTCTGGATATGTGAGTCCATCGACGACAATCATGTTGTTGCAAATACGGTTCTCACTGTGGGCCCTTCTTACTCTGCAACGACCTTTCTTCTGGCATATTCTGTTAATTTCCACAATGACATCGACGCGTGGTCCTTGAATACGATATGACTTTTTAGTCTCTAACCGGAAAATACCTATTTTGTGAACTACCCTACTGGGAGACCTGAGCTTCCTAGCCGGTGAATTAGATTCGGCCATTACTTTCACATTCAATCTCCGTTTGGTAAGTTCAGCTGTCTCGAACTACTGCGAAAACCTCAGGTTCCACTTCTGCAGCAGCATCCTCCTCACTCGCTCAGATAAACAAGACCTGTTTGTCCACTACGTGATTGCTGTGAAGCTCACTAACCAAAAATTACTAAGTAAAATCGCAAACCTTTTCTTTTCTTATCTTGTAATCTATCAGTCTTATTCTTCGTCTTCTGGGCAGATAGTGATGCTCTCTTATTCTTATATAGCATAAGTTATAGTGATTGTTAATATGGCTGTTGAAAGCAGCCTAAGGAAAAGCACTAAGACACCATATTCTGCAGTCACGATGGATTCAACCAGAGGAGGCAATAACTAGGGGACATTAACCCATCTCGCATGCCGATTCTAGAGACTCACGTACGTCTCGCCCGTCCTGACACTACGCCTACATTGCCACAGTCTAACACTGAAACGGTGTAGTGACCCATTTTATTACTCATCATCGTACTATACTTTCATTGTGTAATTGTACTTCGATTTGTTTATTACTCTAAATCTTGCATGTTAACAATTGATACATTTGTACTCGTTCAAGTTTTGAATTTTGATTACGGCGAGAATACACATTCGTACACCTTCTCAAGTGTCTTCTGATTTACGTTGTGTGTGCCGAGCAAACACAACGTTAGGACACAATTATAAACGAGAAGAAGTATTAGGATATACGTATACGCTAGTTTAATCAAAATAAAGCAGCGACAACAACGGCACGGGCAGTATCAGGTGGACATGATACTAAACCGGTATCCATTGGAAGTCAGTGTGTGACACACGGAAAAACAAAAAATGAATACTCAAGACGCCATAAGACTTCCAAATTGTCATCTAGAAAAGGAGGCGAATGCCAGGCCTATAGTGTTATCGCTTTTAAAACTGATTCAGCATTTGAATGCAATTTTTGCAAACGATGGTTACGCTGCCATTGTGACAAAGGTGTGCCAAAACCATATTATGAGTTTATGCGGAATAACTCGTGCCCTTGTTTCTGGTATATCTGCGCACCTTGTCGCCCTGGCACAGTCCCACACAGCGTGTCTGCCGATAGCAGAAACAGCACGCCACCCTTGTGTCTCGACGCAGTCTCATGCAGCCCTCCACCTGCTAACACCACACTACCAAAACTTGGTAAAACAACAGGGGGAAACTCCAGTCCAACCTACTGGAAATACCAACCTACAATATCAGGGGAGACGGAATGGCCAAAGCACCACTTGCATCCACTAGCAAGCTTGGCAACACAGCAAAGGCTGGTCAGAACCTGAGGTCCAAAGTAACTGACCCCGCAAAGGAATATGAGCAGCAAAAAGGCAAAACTTAGTCTGAGGTCAGCCGATCTAATTCCTTTATCCTGTTTTATGTGCCCTGCGCAAGGGTAGTCTGACTGGACAACGGGCCCCGTTTGATCAGGAACAGTGGTGCAATAAATTAGGTCTGAATATCGTTTCAGCGAAATCGTGCAGGCTATAAAGGAATGTCCACGCACCTCAGGGTAGGCCGCTCCATTTAAGAGTTACACTGGGCCCTGCCGAAGAGGCTGAAAGGACACTTTTGCAGGATTTTCTCTTCTTCCTGAAATAGCGTTCTAGCACGTGGTTGTCGCTCAGCTTCGATGGAAACCTTCGTGGAAGATTTACAAATTAACAATTATAAGAATCTGTTCCGATTGCTTGTACTATATAATTCAACAATTTGAACTTTTAAAAAAAGGGATAATCTTACTATCCCTTGTAAACGTTGTACTTACCTCAATATTGGTTGGCTATCGTATGCCTACAACTACGGGTTGAAAACGAAACGAAGTAGATTTTCCTGCGCAGCCTGAAGGACTTCTGTTTAATTCAATAATGATACGACATGGGTCAGACAATGAGTGTATTTATATACATATATCAAATATTCATAATATATATAAGCAGTATCTGTGAATGCTTTAGTGTAGGTAAACCAATACTATATGTAGATGACTTAAAAGTGACGTATAAATGCAAGAACATAGATCTTGGAATAACAGTAAACGCCATACAGCAAGAATTAGAAAAAATGGATAGATGGTGTGACACCTGGCAACTCCAGTTTAGTGTCGACAAAATGTGGCTGGCTCTGCATAGGTTGCAACAATTTAGAACTTGACCTGACATTTCAAGGCCATGCACTTCAACGACTGGAATCTGCACTGGACCTAGGACTGAAATATTCACATGACTTATCATTTTTTGAACATATCTCCAAACAGGTGTCAAAGTCACGCAGACTTATCGGCTTTCTACTCAGTAACTTCTACAGAAATGAGTCTAGAATTCTGTTGTACAAGGTTTGTGTGCGTCCTTTATTTGATTACTGTTCATTCATGTATAGTAGTATACGCATAGAGGACAAATTGAAAGTCGGGGGAGTGCAGAGGTAGTTCACGTTAAAATTACTCGGAACCGAAAATGGTGCAAACTACTCCACTAGATGTGATACCCTAGGACTAGAAACACTATGGCTAAGACGCCTGAGACTAAACTTAACACTTTACTATAAGCTCATTACTAAATATTATGACACTAAATAAACTTTAAGACTTCGCAAAAATACATGAAAGAACAACTAGATTATAGGTAGTGTTTACTATACAATGATATACATTTATAAACATTTCTACATACATAAAATATTATTGTTCTCTTCATTTTTACATACTTTATATTTCTGCTATTCTGCTGTTGAGATTACTGTCCTATATATCTCCTGGTCGAGGTCGAACAACCCAACATCTAAACTGAAATGACCATTTAAGTAAATTCAAACTCAAATTCCATGTACGATCCGATGCTACCACTTGAAAACGCTGGTTAATAATAATAATTTACTTTATTCCAAAAACAGTACTTATAATACAAAATGGAATTCTCAGCATTTGTCACAATATTGCATCTGATTTACTCAAAGTGTATATAAAATTAAAAATTAAAACAAATTAATCGGAGGAATTTGTCCACATTAACGACATAATTATTAGATAGAATAATAATAAATACTAATAACAGTGAGTTTGTTTCAAACGGTATTGTCGATTCAGTTTGGAAACTTTAGCATGTTATGGATAATTTGGTGTAATGTTCTGTTGATATGGTATAGTGAGGTGAAATACAAAGTTAGCAGTCATAATGCAGCTTAAAATTATGTCCACACTTATGAAAAATAATACAAACAAAACGAAAATATTGAGAGGATTATAAATATAAGAAATACAATAACAATAAAGTATGATGCTGTAAGGTTGAGGGAAATGGTCTATTTGGTGGTGCTAAGAAGGTTAGTTAGTTCATTTCTGACACCATCTTCATCACATAGAGTACGTGCTAAATATGGTATAGTGGAATTTTTATACTTAGACGTACGTGCATAAAGTCTTCTGAAAAGACTTCTTGTTTTACCTGAAGAGACACAAGGTTGGAGCTGCTGGTAGAGTGGGTGCCCAGAGTCTGACAAAATTCCTCTAGCGAATCTGTTGCATGACATCAAATGCCTATCGGTGGCAATGCCAACGATATGGCCCAATGGGATACCACTCGTCCTACTGACAGTAATCAGAGTTCTACGAAGTATGACATAGTCCTTTTTTAGCAATCCAGGAAAGAATAATGGTGAACAGTAAAGAAGAATAGGTAAAATACACGAGTTGACAAACTGTAAGAGGAGTGGTTGGGTTATGCCTGAGTGCCTCAACTTCTTAATGTAAAAAGTCAGACGAAATATTCTTTGAGAAATCGCTAAGACATAAGAAGACCAAGATAGGTCAGAAGAGAGAACTAATCCAAGATACTTAACTTCAGACTGGGTTTCTATATCAGTATCATCGATTTTGCAAGGTTCATAGGAATCAACGGCTTCATTTAACTTTCGTTTACAACGGAAACTGAAATTAGCAGTCTGACATTTGACAACCCAACAGTCAGTTTGAGTTTCAGCAAGCTTGTTTAGTAAAATGTCCCTAGGTACTGAGTCGAAAGCAGATGTATAATCTAGAAAGGTACAGCGAACAAATTTAGCCCCCTTGTCTAAGCTGGAGACAATGTTATGATACAGGACTGCAGCTGCGTCCGAAGTACTTCTACTATGTTTGTAGGCGAATTGTTTGGGATCATTAAAGGCTTTAAGTGAAGGTTGAAGATTAAGTAAGAGCAACTTTTCCATAGCTTTTAGAAAAGGGGAAGTAATAGCAATGGGTCTGAATTTAAAACTTGTCGCAGTAGACGACTTAGGAATATGCAAGTATTGGTTTTGTAGGGATTTGGTTTGATTGCATGGAGGGTTTCATCATGAGCTGACATCAGTTAGAGAACCACTGGAAAACCAGCTGGGAGTACTGGACAGCTGTTTCGTCCTAGTTTGGGACTCTTCAGCAGTACGCGCCCAACGGGATTCGAACCCAGGACCTTCTGGTTACGAGGCGAGCTCGTAGACCATTGAGCCACTGGGACCCGATCCAATGGTCCTTGAATTCTAACTTCTGCCAATTCACGACATAGCGCGACCATTTCGCAATGTCTTCTTCGTGAGTAACTGTCCTCATCTTCGACTTAGGAATAGATACAATTTTAATGTCCTTCCAAGCGGCTGGCACGACATTTTTAGAAAAAGAATCATTAAATATGTCCATGAGAGGATAACACAGGATATCTGCACAATTTTTAAAAATAACACTAGGCAAACCATCTGGACCCAGGCTACAAGAAGGGTTCATAGACTGAAGACATTTTAGAACGTCATTTGTAGTAAATCCAGGGAAGCAGGTTTCATTAATACTTGTAACATTAGAAAGTATGGCACTCGTGGGAGAATGTATGAAGGACTTGTTTAGTTTGGAAACATCAAGGGGAAAAGGAAAACTGTTCATCTGCTTACCACCAGTAATTTCTTTGAAAAGTTTCCATATGTTAGACGCATTTTTACAGAACATGAACTTTTGGTTGTAAATTGTACAACGAGTATTCTTGACCTGATATAAAGAAACAATTGGTTTTCAAGCAGTTTTCAATGTATTACTCAACTTACATGTACAGTCTGCCATGCTGACGCAAATGGCGCAAATGGATAGTTCTAGAATCGACCTCGGCCTCATTTGATGCAGTAAAACAATCTAACATGACCTTATCTAATTTTCGTATCAAAGATCAAATTTCTTTCCTATTATAAAACTACGATTAGACTGGTGAAAAAATGGAGTAAATACATTATTGACTCAGAATAATACATCAACAAACTTTATCTCAAGGATGCTGTTCACAACAAAGTTTTATAGAATTGACTTCAAGCTTTATTTTTCCCAGATATTTGTATCACATTCATCTGAAGTCTGGGTTTTTTGTTAATGCGAAGACAATATTTCTATATCTCTTTATGTGTTACACAGACAGACTATTTTGCAGACTGTTCTGACTGACTCTAATGTTAGATTGAACAAACAAACTGTAAATTCAACATACATCGAAACATGTGTAATTTATATAATAACTTATCCATGTCTGTACAGTTGGTATGTTCCTGCATAAACAGGAATAAATATATATATAAACCACTTAGTTTTTACCTCTACTAATGGCACTCGACTTTCAGATGACAATGGCTACCAACTAAGACACACTAAGGGTACAGTAGCTATCGAACAATGTAAAACAGCCACCAGGGAAAAGTTTTACTTGATTAGGTATGCACAGATATGGAATAAACTACCAATGGAAATGCGTCAAGCAAGTACATTGGCCTCCTTCAAAAAGGTGCTTAATGACAAACCACAAGAGTTTGCAAACGGTAGTAGTTCTAGTTCCTATCCGAGAGCCTCCGAAATTATAGGTCCATTTAATGTATAAGCTTAAATACTACACCTGTTGTTTTTTGCCTATATTTATAATTCTAGATAAAACATTAACGGTTAAGATACGTATCCTCAAACAGACAAGAAATCTCGTTTGTAAAACTACTACCCAACACAATAAGTGGAATAAAATGGACATAAACCGACAACATGGAAAAGGTATAACTCACCAGAACATCACATGGACAGATGTACGCTAGTTGGGCACCATATATCCCTCACCAACTGCAACCCACCTTTCCTTAGACAATTTAATATTCTCAACTCCTGTTGGAACAGCTGAAATTCATAAACTTTCTTCATGCTAAGAAAATACCCACAAGCAGTAGAAATCCATTAATTAATGCGTCTGAAGCTTATGTATTTACTCCCAACAATGACATTGCAGATCAAATGAGATAAACACATCACTGATTTCAAAATAACACATCAATGAACTATAATTCAAGGATTCTGCACACAACGAAGTTATGTATGAAAATTGACTTCAAGCTTTATTTTTTTTCCAGGCACTTATAATCCATCCACCAAAGACCTGGTTTTTTGTTAATGCGAAGACAATACTTCTGTATTTCCTGATGTGTTGCACTCACTGACAATCTAGCAGATTTTTCCAACTGTGCACAGAAATGATTGTATACAAGTGAAAAGGCTGTTTTATACTACTGGGATTAACATTTATCAAGTGTATGTATTATCTCCAGCGGATAAGTTAAGCATATCTTGTTGCAGCGTGTAAATTTGATTGAATTACATGGTTCTATTTCTGTGACAATTTGATGATGCCTGTAAACTGGCGTCCCTCATGTACTGTACTATGAGAATAAATTTATTTATTTATTCATGTGCGTAAAGAGGGAATATATTATTGTAAGACGCATTTTATTGTTTTATGAGGGACTTGACTTCAAGCTTTATTTATTTTCCCAAGTATCTGTAATCCATCCAACGCATACTTGGGTGTTTTTGTTAATGCGTAGTTCATATCTCTATATTTCTTGGTGTGTTCCATTGAATCACCAGTTATCCGATTTTTCCCACAAACTGAAGATAAAATGAGAGCAACCATGTTATTCGACCGTAAATCATGTAATTTAAATATGTAACTTAAATAATACTTATCCATGGCTTTACAACTTGTGTATCCTGCATTTGTAGGAATAAATATGTACCTTATTATATTATCATTAGTGACTATACTTACTGTTCGTATGTGTAATTTATCGAATTGATGATGCCTGTAAACTGGCGTCCCTCATGTAAAACATGAGAATATATTATTATTATTATTTAGCTGTTCAAACATTATTAACTTGTAGACAATCTACTATTTGTCATTATATCATACTTGATCGTGCCTGTAAAAAAGGCATGCATTTTCATGTAAATTTTTGTTCATATGAAAATATAAATTATTATTATTATAAAATTATTATTATTAGGTGCTAGCTATCGATAGTTCTGGCATAAGAGTGAAACATGACAGGCCATGGGCTAACAAGCAAATGGAGTGGTAGTCACCGGAACCGATGCCTTCTACTTCTATGGTCGTACACAATGTTCCGGAGCTGGGAACTGGCACTGTTTGTGGAAGACACACTCATGGCGTACAGCAATGAGGATGGCTGTCACCTCAGATGGCTCCTGGTGCTCCTGGAGCAATCTTTATTTTCCGACCACCTCGCCTTGCTCATCTCACACTGAGTAGCTCCCCAAGGCCGCGGAGTGTCAAATCCAACTCCCAAGAACAGTTGGCCCTGGTACTTCAATGGTGATATGAGACCTAGGGTAAAATGGGAGGACACGTAAGATGCTGCGAAAGTAGACCTCGAACCATAAGGCGGCAGCAAACTGAGGCCTTAATACGTCCCCGAGCCTCAGTGACACTGGAGCGATACGTTACTTAGAATAACAGTCAGTGTCACCCAAGTGTTCTACCCAAATCCAAGGAAAAATTGACAACAGGCCAGTTCCATCGGAATCGGCTAACTAGTCCCAATATTAAGTCCCCTACCAGCAGATAGCTTGACGTCAACTACCTCACAACGCGCTGAGGTTGTGAGACTCACTGTCAGCTGCCTATATAACAATGTGAGAGGACTTAGATGAAAAGTAGGCGAACTCAGAAATCTCCAGTCACACCTACACCTAAAGATAAACATTCTCACTGAAACCTGGCTAACCCTCACTATCACCGTCAACGAAATCAGTATGGGTGACGTGGATCTGGTCAGGAGAGACAGGGATAACAACGGAGGGGGGAAGTTGCCATTTTCTTTGACAGGCAACTTAAATGTGTACGTGCAGCGGACCCATCACTTATTGAACTCGCAGACTCCATATGGTGTCATTTCACCGTAGGACACACTAAGCACTTACTGGGTGGCATCTACCGATCATATTCTTGTGGGGCAGGGCACAACCGGCTACTACGGGGCTTGGGCTATAAACAGATCACTACAGCTGGAGATTTCAGAGCCCCGTCTCTGAACCGTGGCTCGGAGAATGCTCAGGGAAAATTCGGTTGAAATCTGCTACAGACCAATGGAAATGCAGCGCTGACTGAGAATGTTGGAGACGAAACTAACTGGGGCCTTAGTGAAATGTCACTGAAACTAGATAACACTCCAACTAGTGACCGACTACTTGTCGAAAAGGTCCAGATCATGACTCCTCTAGGAAGTAGTGACCATGCAGCCGTAAGATTCATTCTTGTTCTCCGTGAACGCTTGCAGTGGGACGTTAAGCGACTATGTTTGTGCTGTAGCAAGGCGGGCTGTGCTGAAATACGGAGGCTTTCGTCCAATGCAGAATGGCCCTTAGCACGGGATGAGTCATCTGTGGATGAACACTGAGAAGTGGTGAAAGAGATTATCTACACAGCAACACAGCCCAAAAATGTCATCATGGCTGAAGAGAGTTACGCAACGTATTCTACAAGCAAAGTGCAAGACTTGGTTTACGTGGAGAGTATCCAAGAGTCAGACTGATAACGACGCATACTTGGAACTCAGGAACCGGTGCGACGTGAGAGTCAGAAGTGAGAGGAGGTCATTTCAGGCTAACCTTGCCAAAAAACTCCTAGCAAACCCGAAAGCTTGTATCGATTCATGTCGGAAAGAAAAACAACCAACCAGGGTGTATCGCCTTAGTAGGTGCAAACGGCCAATACCTCACCAGTCTGGAGATGGTGTAAACATTCAGTTTAGCCTTCGCCAAACAGCTAAACAGCAATGTGGGTATAACCGGTACGGGCCAAAATGGTGGCACTACTATTTAATAATAATAATAGTATATTCTCATTTTTTACATGAGGGACGCCAGTTTGCAGGCATCATCAAAATGATAACTTACATATACGATTAGTAAGCATATTTAATAATAGTAATTTAATAAAATACATTTTTTCCTGCCTGTGTAGGACACACCAATTGTACAGGCATGGATAAGTATTATTTAAATTACATAAAGTTGGTTCATGGTAAAATTATAAGGTTGCAGTCACTTTGTCTATGGGAACAATATGATAACTAGTCATTCATTGGAGCACATCAAGAAATATAGAAATATTGTCTTCGCATTAACAAAAAAACCCAAGTATGTTTTGGATGGATTACAAATACTTGGGAAAAAAATAAAGCTTGAAGTAATTCCTCCATATAACTTTGGTGTGTACGGCATCGAGTCTTATTCTTGATTTATATCCAAATTTGATAATAACTTAAAATAAGCAATACACTTGTATACTTTTGTCAGCATTTTCTTCGTAACATCACAAGTGAATAGTACTCAAGGTAGACTAATAATAATGACAGTTTATATTTTCTTGTAAACGGGTGTTTTCAAGAAATTCAAGCTATTTTTGCAAACAAGATCAGTTATGTTGTAAGTTACAATCGTGAAGTATTATAAATCAATACTTTTTTATTGGTATGAAGGTATATTTCACAACTGTAATCCAGGTTGCGTCGTTGGTGAAGGCAATGCGCATTTCACGAGGGAATTGTAAGTTATGGGACCAATAATGTTTGCAGATCATTTGTCATTGTAAATGGTCAAATATCTACATTCTTCATTCTCATTCAAAAAGTTAAATGGAAGCTGAAATGGTGAGAGACAAAAGAAGACAAACAACAACAACGCAAAAGAAAGCAAGTGGAGTACTTAGGGAGTGATTAATATGTATATATACATTTATATTCTGTTTAGTAATTATAGTTATTTTGGTGCACTAACTAACTATTCCCGTGATGCTAACTTTTATATTGTGTGAACTGATATTATTGTCCTGTGTAAAAATGTCTATCATGTACTTCCAATAATATAAAAATTTATAATTGTAGTTAGTTGTAACTACACGTTTAATGAACTTAAAATATCTATGTTGGGCGAAAAAGTGGGTGTAGGATTCAGACGCAGAAGTGCACTGTCATCTTTGAGCAGTCTGGTGACTGAGGAGATGAACACTGTGAGTGTGTTTGCATCGCGCACATCAGCTGGTAGTCTATTCCAAATGACTGAAAACTTATTTAAGAAGAAATTATACCGCATGTAAGTCTGACAATGCTCTATAGCAGCTAGGTTGTTATGATTTCTAAGATTGTAACTGATGACAGCGGTAGGTTTAATTATTGGCTCGGAGGAGTGCACGAGCAGATTAGTTAGCTTGTAGTAAAAAATCAGGTTTAGCTTAAGACGTCTTTTCCAGAGTGGTTCTAAACTTAGTCTGTCGCAACGTTCATAGTATTGGAGACCACTTTCTAAACCAAGAATTCTTAAGGTGAATTGCCGTTGCACTCCTTCTAACTTAAGCTTGTCATTTTGTCTGAGTCCGCTAAGAATAAACGGGCAGTATTCTAAAATAGGTCGGACACATGCTTTATATAATAAAACCCTAGTTTCACAACAAAAGAAACTGCGAGTTATGCATCCTAGGAGCCTTCGTGTTTTACGTCTGGCATAATCAGTCTGTTCAGAGAACGTTAAGTTACTAGAGTATCTGATACCGAGACCTACGACTGAGTTGAGCTTGGCTAGTTTACGCCCATTTATTTCAAGATTCAGGTCAAGGTTACTGTTTCCGATACAAATCCAGCCGCATTTATCAATGTTGAACTTTAGACAGGATTCAGTACACCATGTTGCGAGACCACTTAGTTCAAGATGTATTTTATTCACCATATCGCTTAGTTCATGAGCGTAGCAGGAGTAAACGACTTTGAGGTCGTCAGCATATAGGAATGATTTACCTGAGGTGAAGCAGTTGCAAATGCTGTTAATGTATACTGTAAATAAAAGTGGACCTAGGACACTACCTTGCACAACCCCACTTGTGATCCGCCTAGGATGAGACAATACAGATCCAACCTTGGTTATTTGTACCCTATTGCTTAGAAACGATTTTAACCAGCTCAGTAATGGATTGCGAATCCCACATGAATACAGCTTCTCAAAGAGAATACTGTGAGATACCATGTCAAATGCCCTAGATATATCGAAGTAGAGAACAACAACTAGCTTACGTGCTTCGCGACTACTAGTGATGCAGTTGAAAAAGTCGAAGTGGCAAGTAATACATGACCTATTTTTGAGGAATCCATGTTGACACTTTGTAACAAGATCTTCCTTAAGTAGATAGTCTGACAATTGATCTTTGACAACTTTCTCCATGACTCGCGAGACAACTGGGGTTATATTTATAGGTCTGTAATTGCGGACGTTTGCCTTATCACCGGATTTATAGTGTGGAATTATGAAGCTAGTTTTCCACTCATTAGGGTAAGTGCCAGTGTCCATAGATATTGAGAAGAATTTAAGAAGTAGTAGGGGTATATCACACCCACTGTTTTTGAAAATTATAGAAGAAAGGCCATCTGGTCCCGTGCTAGTGGAAGGTTTCAGGCTTTTAACTGCTTGTTCTATTAATTGGTCGGTGAACACTATGCTTCCGAGGAAAGAGCTAGTAAGGGGGCCGGTTTCACCAGGAATGCGCGTTTCTAAACTGAAGTTTGCAAACCACTCACTGAATATTTCACAGATGGTGGCAGGCACATTGTAGATAACTTTGTCATGAATTAAATAGGGGATGTCCCTCGTCGACTGCATTCGTTTTTTAAGAAGTGTTGTTAAGTTATAAACTTTGGAGGTGCTTTCAAGTGCCCTTAATTCTTCGTCGAGGTCCTTTTGAGAGCGTTGGCGCTTGATAGATTCATGAGACTCATGGATTGAGTGCAGTAGTGATATATCCTTAGTGGAATAGTACTGTTTCTTCAACTTCCTTAACTTATTGCGGCATGCCCTCGGAATGTATTCAGCTTGGTGTCTACTTAATTTCACTACCTTCCTAGGAGCAACAGTATCTAGACAAAGGATAACATTCCTGTAAAATAGGGACACCACAGCCTCCAGGGAGTCAGTGGTAAAATATTCATCCCAGTGACAGAGTCGAATGAGTTCTTGGACTAATCCCCAGTCTGTATGTTTGTAACTACGACAAATCAAGCTCCCTGAATCCTGTTTGTTTCCTGTATTTAGTGGTGAGAAAGGCAGAGAGCAGAGTACCATTCTATGGTCACTACTGGAAAATCTGTTACCAACATAGGTGGAGACTGGGATTGTGTCATGACAAAACACAAGGTCCAACATGTTGTCACCACGAGTAGGTGTCTGGACGTGTTGCTGCCATCCATAACAATCGATAGTGGCAAGTAATTCGTCGAAGCGTTGGGGGCCGGAACTACTTAACCAATTGACTTCTGGAAGATTGAAGTCCCCTGCAATTATTTTGTAATTAGTACTAAGCGATGAGGCGTGTGCGAATGATTTAGCTAATAACGCATCAGTTTCTTTGGTTGAGCTTGGTGCTCGATAAACACGGCCTATGAGAAGCTTGTACTTATCTCCTTGTAAGACGACCCAGAGTGAATCAGGTACCTCGTTCAGTATTTCATCTTCCACCTTACTGGCTACGAATGAGTTATGTAAATATATGAGACATCCTCCACCACGCTTGCAGTCTCTATTTGCACGGTGTACAGTGTAATCATCTATGCCTATATGCACATCAAGTACAGAGTATGAGCACCATGATTCAGTAATCAGAGCTACAGTAGGCTTGGCGATAAATAATAATGCCCTTAGTTTAGATATCTTATTGATTAAGGAACGTGCATTAATTAGCAATATCGTGAATAAGTCACGGGATACTACAAACTGGCTTAAGATATCACCATAACCTAACTCTGTTTGTGCGTCAACAACGCAAGAGTTTATGAATGATACGGGGGTCGGACTGGGTGTCTGTACATCGGGGTTAGAGTGCAGTGAGGTGGTCCTAGGTGCCATGGGTCGTACCAGTGATTCGGGACACTTGGAAAATTTACCATGTGTTCCTGGATATATAGGCATAGCATCAAATGGTCTACCCATCCACGTGCTATCCGTCATACCGGCACACACTTTCGTGTTGGTTTTATAACTTAAAGGAAATTGAGAGGGAAGGTGCTTTGGTTGTAAGACTTTGGGCATTTTGGGGCCTGACTTTCTATAATGTGGAGCATACTGAAAACCACCAGATATACTTGTGTTTCGAGAGGAACTTTTCGTAAGAGGTGAGGGTTTTTTGACAGTCTTACTCTCAGCAAGCTTATTGAATACAAAGTATTCTTCCCCATCATTAGTCTCAACCCGGCGAAATTTGTTCATTGTGGTGAGGTCACCACGTTTGGGTAAGAATTTCTTAGAACAGCTTGCAGCAGTTCTACCTATTTTAACATCTTTCGGTGAGACGTTATTTACAGGGGTACTGGTATCTAAATCAGTTCCTAGTTCCATTGCCATGCGTGGTTGTTGTGTGGTTTGCTGAATGCTAATGTCAGCATTAGGTGACTGTTGCTATGCACGATCGTTTTCGGGTAATTCTAAGCTAGAGGAGGTGGCCAGGTTATTACTACGCATTATTCTACGCTGACAAGGTGTTTTATCCTGAGCTATGGTTATAGACTTATAACTGCTGTTCAGTCTTAGGTGATCCTGACATTTGATCAACTTACTAGAATCAAGGGAATTACTGAACTTAAAAATAATGGGACAGTTAGCCTGGTTAGACTTCTTACGAAGTCTTTTGCATTCACGTGGAACACTAGCCATGCTGCAACAAATCAGGATTTTGTGTTTTACAGTCTTCAGAGGAAGAGAATCTGGGATATTGTAAACTATAGCCTGGTGAGAAGAGGTTATACGCTTCATCACTTCTGCAGCCAAGCAGTCACTCAGATTTTCAGCCTTATTTAGGGTGTCTGGAGACATTTTAGGATGCTTTCTTAACATACAGGCTATTGGGTCTAAATCCGAAAGCTTGCTTTGAGTTACATCCAGTAAAGACTTAACCTGGCCAATATCAGAACTGCTTTCCGTGACATTTGACATTGGCAGTGACATTCTATCAAACTGACCTAATTTTTCCTGAAGTTCATTTACTTGCCTCTGGATATCTTTCACAAGGAGGTCTAATTTACAGATCTCAGAGTTCTCTAACAGAACATCTTTCATCTGTATCACAGGAGTGAGAATTGCACTCAAGCCATTTTGTGAGCTAGTAGTTAATGCTGTATTACAGGGTGGTAATGCAGTTATAACCGAGGTTGAGGCACTATCTAAAACAACTGTGTTTCTACGAACACGTTTTTTAGAAATTTGGACCATTATTTCAAGGATTATATGACTATAAGCAGTAAATGAATATCAGAGCAAACACGTGCAAAAATGGCACCAATTTCACAGGAGGAAGACCGAATAAACCCGGTAATAGTACTAGGGAAGCTACAGAGCCTCACATTTGGAAAGTCCTCAGGTTGTGATGACATCAAGCCATCTGTTCTGAAACAGTGCGCCGAAGCTCTCTCTCTTATGCGACTTGTTCCAACACTCAGTGGATTCGGGAAACTGCCAAGGGAGCGTAAAAGAGACTTATTTTCTGCGATCTTCAGGAGTGGGAATAGGCTAAATGCCAGTGGCACCAAAAGTACTGGAAAGTATCATTGACGACCACATCAGGAAGCACCTCGATAGGTCTAACATACACCATGAAGCCTAAAACGGTTTCGGGAAAGGTGGATCCTGTGTAACAAACCTTCTATCAGCTTGAGACGACTGAACATAGTGCTGGGATGTGAATGTTACGGTCCATGTGGTCTTCCTAGACGTTGAGATGGCATTGAACACTGTTCACCATGACCTCCTCCTACACAAAATAAGTTAGGCAGGTATAGGTAAGCCACTTCTGTCATGGTTAAAGGACTACCTAGCTGAAAGGAAATTTTGCACTAAGGTCCACCGAATCCGATCGTCTTGGCACAACTCGTTATCAGGAGTGTCGCAGGGTTCTATTCTAGGACCACTGATGTTCTTGATTTCTATCAATGATCTACTATGCCGTCTAAGCTGCCCGACCCTTCTATACGCTGACGACGTGAAGATATGGAGGGCGATGAAGTGCCCGGAGGACTCAGATAGGCTACAGGAAGATCTGGAAGACTGGGCGGTGGCCAGTGGCATGACTTTCAACCTGAAAAAGTGCAAAGTAGCGAAGTTACACACCTGTAGACTGCAGAATACAAGTTACACCCTGTGCAATGAAAGCTTGTCCTGCACAACGTCGGAGAGCGACTTAGGTCTAGTTCTAACGGAGAAAATGGACACAAGCGTAAATTACCCGGGGGATGTAGTGAGGGCATATGCGGTCATACACTTTACACATAGACAGTTAGGTGCACTCACTCCTGAGCTCTTTCTAAGGTTGTATAAAACATACGTCAGACCACACCTTGAAGTGCATAATATTATTGCATCTCTACTGCTTAGAAGAGACGCCAACCTCTTGGAAAGAGTCCAACGACGGGCAACAAAAGGAGTGGTTAGTCTCCGAAATAAACCATATGATGAAAGGCTGAAGAAATTAGGCCTATTCACACTTAGTTACCGTCGTCTTAGGGGGCATTTAATTACTGCCTACAAAATAACAAATGATCAGAATCACCTAAACAAAGGTGTTCTGCCATTCAGTAGGTATAGGCTTCCCTGTGGAAATCCTAGAAGGATAACCCACCAAAAAGCAAGGACCTGGGTGAGCTCCCACTTCTTTTTCCTGGAACTCCTTACTGGCAGAAGTAGCTATGACACCGTCTGTAGACCAGGGACCCTAACCTCACAATCAAGAGACGAGCACAAAGAAATCAAATTAGTTTATGCTAGTTCGTAAAAACGATATTGGATATTGGAAGGGCTGCAAAGCATTCATGTCCGTTAGTATACAGCATTTTAAAGCCAATAGCTAGGTTATTTAGAAGCGCATACTTTGAATCTTTGTTTGCGGTTGTTGCGGCAATTGGTAAAAACCGTAGAGAACTGGTAATATTGGAGATCTATTTTGTCTAGCATGCATGGTGGGGATAAGCTGGTTCATAATTCACATTCTAAGAGTATTTCTTCAGAGAAAGTTGCCAGACTTCACCAAGCTATATTTGGTATGGAAAAAAATGTAAATTTCATAATTTAGGTAAACATTCCATTTCATCGAGTACGCCTGATAAACGACCAACTAAGCTTGAAGTTCAGAGACCCACGGCCTTCAATGACTTGTCTGAACTTGGAGAAGTGCTCCATCTCACTCCAAAAATCTCCATCAACCCCTCCAATCATTTGGACATAGATAATTCACATGATGATATAATCAAGTTTAATTCTGTTTATTCACCAAACTTCGTCATAAGCTTGAAGAAGAATGGCCAATCTAGCTATGGGATTTTGCTTCGTCGTGGATTATTGACCCACCGTTTGTGTATTTTTGGCAATGGAATAATTCTGGAAGATCGTACTGAAGTAAGTGTTATGAAACAGATTAAATCTGTTGATCTACTTTGTGGTGTTTACTCATGATTGCTTTTGCTAGTGGCAACTAGAACAGGTGTAATTTATATCCTGGCTGTTTCACACCTATGTAGATCTTGAAAATGAGTATCTCTGGTTGCCTTCTTACTATCGTTTATGCAGTCATTAGGTAAAGTTTTTGTGTTTCAGTGTTTATAATTCAGACTCATTAGCTTTGAATGTTCACCTAAAAGTAATACTGTAATAATTTCCCACCACTGATGATGATAAGGGGAAAGATTTGGGGGAGATTGTAGCCAAAGATAGTAAGAATGACGGACAAATACTTTAGATAGGCAAACAACCGTTGTTCCCCTTCACTGCAAGCCATTTATGTTAAAATTATTATGTATGATTTCATTCTCTATCGGTTTATCTGGTTCACCTATTTTGGAAGAAAACAACGATGATTATCCGATGAAGATGAAGTATGTGTTCGCTTGTAGTTCGTACAAATTTCTTAATCATGTCTTCAATCTGTCTTTAGGTTCTTCTAACAGAATGTGACAGGCAGAATTCTTCAAATTGTTTCCTACCGGGTGATTACCTTGTTGCTGTTGGCGATGAACTTGTGAATTCAATGGCTCGGAATGAAGTAGTTCAGCTGATTCGTTGCTGTGGTCATAGTCTGTGCTTGACTGTCCAACTTCTTCCCGAATTTCTTGAATTTTACTTTCGTTTAGTCTTTGCTCACAGTTCTGACTCCCCAAATATAAAAACAAGTCCAAAATATGTACAGGGTGATTCCCGATGCATTATTCTCGTCTCTGTGAGGAATTATGTTGTTAAATATGGAAGCTTCAAGAATTTGTACATACACTTGCAACAGGTAAATACTTGTTTCATTTGATTGTCATTATATTGGCATTTCGGCTTACATTTGCTAATGTTTTTAAACATTTGAAAATATAACGAACAGTGATATTATTTGATGATAAGTAGTTGGTTTCTAAATCATGCATCATAAGGAATTTCTTTCCTAGAAATCTCTCACAGAGCTAAAGGTGAAGTATTAGTATATGTTGTTTAATTCAGTATACTGTAAACACATTTACGTTTCAAGTATTGGTTTGGTGGGGATTTTGTTTAATTGCACGGAGGATTTCATCATGAGCTGACATCAGTTAGAGAACCACTGGAAAACCTGGGAGTACTGTCAGCTCATGATGAAATCCTCCATACATTTACGTTTATTATATCCAGTTTTTGATATTGTAGTGTGGTTCATTATTGACATAATTTTACTGATCAGTAAATTGCCAAATAACTTTAGTTAAGTATTTCGATGAGCAGTGGAAATGCTCAGTGAAAGTCTTGTTTGTTTCCTTCAACATACAGTCGGTTGTACTTAGTCTTGCAATATCATACAATTGTGTATTAATTGTGCTTTACCTAACTTACCTAATATAAATTAATTTCTTAAGATAAATCTAGCTATGTTATGACTTACGACTGTTTGAGATTTGTTGTAATAATGACAACTTTCTAAGAAAAAAAATACGCCTACACTTTATACATTTGTTCTCAAAGCAATTAAAACACTCTGATGAATGTTTTGATGATTTTCCATTATATTACCTAATATTTGTATGCCCTCTACTGTATTTATCACAGGTTACCTCTCATGTTTTTCTTTGAACTACATTGCAGAGCCTGTTGCACTTGGAATAATAAATACAATAATGAGAGTTTCATGGCTAGAATAGCTGTTGCACATGCTGAGCCACCAAGTGACACAGGATTAGGCTGGAGACGAGTTAGAATTGGTCCAAACAAAGTCTGACATAAATCCATGAAATCTTTGACTGTTAGTTTTAGCCAGACATACGAAGGTGTAGGCTGCTTGGCTGGAGTTCTCGAGATTCTAATAACCAGCGGCTAGAGGCTCTTGGTGATATGGCTCAAAACGGTTCTCAGTGACCCAGATGCATTCACTCTTTGTAAATGAAATTCTCATTTTCCGTTGTCGTTATTCTTTCTTCCTCACATTTATTATTCTTGTAGTTCTTCTGAATATCTTTTTCCCCCTCTTTTTTCTCTCCCTTTGTGTGGGATGTGGAGTGTGATAACTCGAAGTGCTGCAATTCTATGGAGGGTTTTGTGTTGAAACTCAGTCGGTTGGTCAGTAATAGTTTAATAATATCTGCAAATTTCGGTGACTGATAGTGTTCAACCTGAAAACTCGAAAAGCGATTCGACTATACATCAACTATACATATATATATGCAAACGCACACCACTGAATTATTTCATTTTGTTCTATCTAATATTCTTATTGACCATACATGTTTTAAGTGGTAATCAAAACTAACTGACTATTAGTCCATTTTGTAATTGCAGTACAATTCCCTTTCCGATATAATTCTAATTTGCCTTTTACTGGCTACTGTATGCTAAAATTAATGGATGTAGAATTGTAGATCCTGAAGAAGAATTCATTGAAAACAATCATTTACTCTAATTATTCTTGTTTTGAATCAAGAATTAGTTAACGTCGTGGGAAGTTGTTTTGATGTCACTTATTCCGACATCTGTACTGACAAATTTGTGTGTATAAAACTAATAATAGCTTCAAGTTTAAACCATATAGTTAGGAAAACGCAAAACTGTTAAAATCATATGCAATTCTCTAGGCAAAATCAAATATTCTTTATGAAATCAAGAGGGAAGTATTCTTATTTTTCCCAGCATCAATTGTTTCAACAAGCCGATGATCTTCTTTTGGAAATTCATATCACTTCAGAGACACCAGGTTTATTGGTTCAGACGATTGTTACAAATCTCCTCTTAAGGGTTTCGATTCTGCTACTCTCTTGAAAGTATAATAGAGATGGCCATAAAATCATGGTAGTGAATTGTTGTTTTTTCTGTATAAATGAAAATCAATTTGTTGTAAAACTCAGTCATAAGTTTCCAGTATTATTATTATTATCATCGTTCTTTTCGGTGCCGAGTGGAACATAAGGCTTAAACGGTTCAACTGCACTTTGTCCTGTTCCCTGGGATCCTCTCTAGCTGGCCCAACTATTGCCCATTTCATCTAATTTCCTCCTCGCACGATTTACCTAATGTCACCCTTAGATGTTTCACTTGTCGTTTCCCACTCGGGTTCCACTCGAGCGTGGTCTCCTCACAGCCTGTGTCCGATCCATCTCCATTTTCTTCGGGATATTTACTAAGCAATAGGTTCTTGGTTGGTTTGTCTCCAGAGTTTTTTGCTGCTAATTCTTTATGGCTTGCCTTTTGATCTGCAGTATGGAGTCAGTTAAGGCAGCTGTTGATAAGAGTCTGCAGTAGCCAGTTAGAAATGCTTTTCATGACGTGTGTTTCAAGTTTCAGACCTGTTTAGAAGGACTGACTACTTTAGTGTTTGAAAATAATAATATTTTGTTTATATTGTGGAGTGGAGAAGGTTTCCTAAGTGATTTTAGAGTGATGAAAGTCTGATTTGCCTTTCTGATTCTGGCTTTGACATCCTCATCCGTACCGACTGCCCGTATTTAAAACGACGCTGTCTAGATAATTGAAGGAAGTAACCTCTTTCGAATTTCTCCCGTTTGGTAGCGATTCGTGCTTATTGTTGTTGGTTAGTTATTTGTATCACCTCCATCTGCTCAATGTCCACTTGAAGTTCTGTCTTTACTACTTCTCCGGCCACTTTATTTGTTTTCGTCTGTGTGAAACTAGATGTTAATCATCAGCGAATTCCAGGTCTTCTAGGTTCTTCTTAGCGGTCCAAGGTATTCCTGTCTTCTGGGTTCGCACTCATAACGTTCTGCATAATCCAGTCCACTACAATTAGGAATATTATCAGCGATAGTAGACAGTCTTATCTTACTCCTATGTTCACTTTGAACACTTCTCTGAGTTTTTTGTTGTAGATTTTTTCAGTATTATTTAGGCATAAAAACTGCAAAATGTAATTGGTGGGGTTCCGAATGTTAAAAATGCTTCAAACTGAATTGAATTAATGTTTATATTTCTGGAGGGGGAAGGAGGTTAATGTCGTACAAATCATATCCATCTCAGTGTTTGATTAACTTGACAAATGTTTACATGATAATTTTTTGATGTTGTCTTATCTCCTTTTGTCTTATCCACATACTTACTCTAAGACTTCAGTCTATCGCATAACTTAAATTCCATTCATTAGATATATTTACCATACTCCCTAACTAATTGAAAATTAACTTAAGTGAATCAATAGGCAAGAATGGTGTATCAATTGCTAAGCGAACAATAATTTCATGTATGACCCAGTGCATTTTAAGATGAATAAGGTCAGTGTGTGGTAGTCTACTTTTTCGCTGTCTGCAGCATACACCGGAGCTGATAATTATTTTCGTTAAGATCACTTTTCTTTCAAATAAAATACTTTATTTTTCTCCTTAAGCAAAACTGAAATACGTTTAACAGAAGCGTACTACTTGTATTTAATATAAGTAGTGTCATTACAAATGTAAAACATATGTAATGAAAGTATTAGTGCATCACATATTAGCGGAACAAATGAAACATTCTGTTTGTTTATTTGTGTTGTTGTTGTTTTTTGAGGCTAGGCAATGAAATTTCATACACACCTAAAATGTAAACAAAAGTTTTATTTGAGATTTGTTTATTTTGGACTCAGTTTTAAGAGGAACCCTTTTTTTTCTGGCTATATTTTTGTTGCTTGTTGTCTCATTATAAAGTGTTTCATAAACATATTTAACTTGAAGAAAAGGTTAGAAGTTAGTCAAAGTGATACTCAATTCCAGCCTCTAAAGAATTCGCGTGTGCATATTTATGTATTTTGGTGGCCCAGTGGTAGATTGTTTACCAGCCACGACATGGTCAGGGTTCGATTTCCCACCGACTTACTCCTAAAGCCTGCCCAGTTTACCAGTTTGTAGTAAGTCCGGTAAAGAGGGGGAGGTTGAACATTTCTACATTTCGTGAAAGACAACACTGCCGTTGAAATTTCAGAAGTTTGGAGCTCTTATGTTCCACTCGAAATGCAAAGGGAGCATATATATATATATATATATATATATATATATATATACAAACAGGTGGAGCTTATGATCTTGACAACATAGTACTATGTGGTTGACAAGAGAGCTAGTGAATAAAACAAATCAAAGATTGAAGCTAATTATGACTTTTAGTATCCTGTCCGTTAGTACATCAATTCAATAATGCATTATATCTTAGGAATATATTTTCGGAAGTTACGTACAAGTATGTACCCCGTGTGCGTCGCTGGTACAGCGATAGAATGCTCGCCGACCACGCATGTAGTCCAGGGTTCGATCCCCGGCCGACGCATTCCTAAATCTCGCTAAGCCCGGTAATAAGACTGCTAAAGAGGGAAGGTTGGGCATGAGGCTAGCAAACCCATCCTATAAAAATAAACACCACTGCTACCGAAACTTCAGGCTAGAGGCTTGAAGCCCAATGTTCCACTGGGAACGTAAAGGAATAAAATTAAAATTAATTCATGTTCCTTGTAGTGTAAGCAGTGTATATACTTCACTGGTTCGAAATTACATGGTTTTCATCGAGGTCTAATTGAACAATGTAAAATGTCATTATTATTATTATTATTCCGTCGGGTTCCGAGTGGAACATAGGGCTTTAACAACACATCTCCACTTTTTCCTATTTGGTGCTGTCCTCTTTTTCTCATTTCTTTGGCTACCTGAGCAGCCTTCCCAGCCTTATTCATTGTGCGTACATTCCACGTTCCCATCCTTATTGTTGCTTGCTTTCATTGAGAGAAGATGCATCGGCTGACTGGCTTCCCAAAGGCTTTCAGCAGTCCACTGTGTCATTTCGCCTTTCTGATTCTAGCGAAGAATAAGTTTGTTTTTTATACTTTTTGTATTTTTAATATTTTTCTTTTTTGCGTTGAAGATTCTGTAGCAGTTTGATTGGTTTTGTGGGGGTAGGGTAGCTAACCCCACACCCAACCCTTCCTTTTTTCTCGGGCTTGGGACCGGCTAGAAAACTAGCGAGTTAGTAAACTAGGCGAGGTTGAAATGTCATATACACTAAGTAGGATCATTGGTCTAAGTAACCGAACTTGTTTCAATCTATGCAATATGAAAATTAACATATTGTTAACATGTGATAACTATGACATTTTATGTTTTAACAGGTTTTGAACTATAGAAAACGTTAGTTTATATGTTTAATTTTGTTTTTATATTTTCCGTTAATTGGTTTATATTGAACCGAGATGTTCAGTCTCTGTTGATATGTCGGCTCGTCAGCTCCTAGTACGCATAGTGTTACGATGTTTGAGGACTAGTACAATTAATTTAAACAAAAAATAACTAATACCCGTGGCCCAATTAGTCTTGTGGATAACGCTTTGACGCTTGAAACGATGAGTGCTAGGTTCGAGTCTCAGTTGGAATACTATCAAGCATTGGGGGGGGGAGATAGCAAGTACATCCAGCTGATGAGTCCCTAATGGGACATGAATTCTACTGCTAGTTACCATCCACCAAATAAAATCGTAGAATTCATTTATTCAGTTAATTTATGTGAAAATTCTGTTACTTCCTCGCGTTTCTTTTTAAAAGAAAACACATTCAGCAAAGAGTTACTCCTCTCAGCGATATCATTCGCAAGCTGTACAGTCGTATAAATATATAGCAAATTATCTTAGCAACAAAATGAATATTCCCAAAGATGTGTCATTAGAATTGTGAATTTTATATTAGATAACAAATCACCTCATCTAAAAGGTATCAATCCGATAGAGACAAAAATAAAATAAAATAAGTAAATTGAGTGACTTAATATAATTGATGGCATTGAGTAGAATTCAACTAAAATCGAATAATAGTCAAGTTAACAACAGTGGTAATAAGGAGGAGAAATTTAATAAGGGGTGAGGAGAGAAAATAATCCAATTAGAAACAAAAGTTACTTCGAGATAGATAAAGTTCACTGTGGATTTATTGACTGAGCCAACCTCTTTTGTATGCAGAGTTCGAGATTTAACATTTGAATTGCCATTGCTTCTCTGGTGCAAAGAAGTTTGATTTCTACTCATTTGGCAAGATTCCCAAGTATTCTGTAGATAACTTTGAAGTTTGGTGGTGGGTTAGCTTGGTGTTCAGATACGACCAGGTGTTCCACTCACTCTTTTGTCTACCTTTATATGGTATATGGAGTGTGGCAACTTACAGGCAGTATAGTCCTGCAGGAGGTTAGTTGCGAGCTCAAGTAGCTTTAGGGGTAAAGTCTTTCTGACTGCACCAGTGAATGACACGGGTTCGAATCTCAGAACGGATGTGAATTCCTTCAAGGTTGCAGATACGCCTTGCAGACAAGTACGAACAAGCATGCAACCAAGGTCCAAAGCTTCTTACAGATTGCCTCTAACCATCTAATATCAACACCCTTAAGTCTTTCCAAACCTAATCCTATGTCAGAGTATTCGTACTGCTGATAGATGGGTATATAACAGCGGTGTGGTGTTCCCCTCAGATAACCACTCTGGAGCTGCGTGCTTGGAGTGCGGGGGGAGTGGCGGCGGGTTAGTTAGTTAGAGAGATTGGAAAAAACCTATAGTCAGCAAGTTGACATTACCGAACAGTGTGCGTGTGTGTGTGTGTGGGCGCGCAAAACCGACATTCAACATCTTTCAATCATTTCATGGTGTGTGTTTTTCTTTGAAGCGAAATATTTTCCCACCTATTATTGGTTTATGACTTTGTTTGCCTTTGAGTATGTTACTCGGTAGGTTGTTTGTATGCTGTTTTTTTGATTATGAGATGTTGAGCAAGACAATTCGATTAAAACATACTGTTAGTTTTATGATTTTTGTACATATACTGGCATTTCGCGAAATTCTGTAGACAGCACACATACATATCTTTTTCACTCACAGTGAACGGGTTGTTAGACCATGTTTTGTCTCTTCACTATTTTTAAAAGAATTATTGTTTTCTGTTTTCCAATAGTATTCATTGTGTATGTACACATACACTGCTGTGCTGTTGGCATATTGTATAAACCACTAAAATGAAAGAGAACTTAATTACCGAAATATTCTTCATATAACTATTGTTATTATTATTATTATTCGTATCATCAATATTATGACAATGGGTGGGTTAGTTGACTCAGTATGTATATGTGCCTGCCTTTAGAGCATGTGTGCTCACCTACTGACTGACTTACTTACTTACTTGTAGGCATGCCTAACATACTGATTTATGTAACAGTCTGTGTGTGTGTGTGTGTGTGTGCCATGTGACGTTCGATATGTATTCACAATAAAAGCAATGGAATTTTTTTATTTGATTTGATTAGGCCTTATTCTGAAGTATTTCACTTTGTGCTTTTCGTGATAATGTATGGATAAAATTATGTAGTAATACTTTAACTATGAACCGGATGATGGTAAGCGAATTTACTTTTAAAAGGAACCACTATTATTATTACTATTATTATTATTATCATCGTCATTTGAGTCGGAACAGCCTTGTTCACTGAATAATTTAGATAGGATTAAAGAGGAACATATTATGCTTAGACTGTTTTCTTGAAGGTTATGATTTACTCCTGCTTTTTATTATATCAAAGAGACATTTAATTAGATGGTTTATATTGTTCAGTGTTGAATTGACTTCAGTTAGAGAATCATTGGAAACCCCTAAGAAGTACTGGGTTGCTGTTTCGTCCTAGTTTGGGACTCTTCAGCATTTCGCGCCCATGTTTAATTTATAAGGCGAGTTTATCGATCATTCAGCTATTAGGGTAGAATCTAACTTCCGTCAATTCACGATAGATATAGCGTGACTACCAGTCAGTGTCATCAGGGAGTATTTGCCCTCACTACCAACACTAGGTGGTGGGTCGCGTTATTCTGACTAGAATTACAGGCAACTTCACTATGGGGTGGTCAACCCTTGTCACTAGTAAGCACCAGATTAATTTGCAAGTGTTTTAGTTTCCACAGATTTGATAGTGTATAGTTCTTCTGACAATTTTTTCTCATGTTTTCACCAAATATGTTATGTAATTACTATTATTACAGTGTCTTTGGGTTATAATATGTTCTTTCGAATAGTTAGTTAATTAGCACGCCTGAAATGTGGATAATGATTTCAAGAAGTGGTTGGACAAAGTTTTATTTTATATTCAATAAAATTTTGAACTGTTGAAGTATCGTGGATTATTATTCCTTCGGGTTCCAAGAGGAACGTAGGGCTTTAGTAGCAAATCCCCATTTCATGTGGCTGCATTAAGTGCTTTTTCTTCTGACTCCACAATTTCCCATAAGCCTTTACTTCCTCCTCACGCGATCTCCTTTATGTCACCGTTGGATTAACACCCAACTCTTCGTTTCCCATTTCGGTACCGCTCGATGTTGGGTCTGGCACGTAATGTCACTCAATGTGTCCGATTCATCTCCATAAATAATAATAATAATAATAATAATAATAATAATAATAATAATAGTGTTTATGAATTTTTAACTTTATTTGTTAAATCTATTTCGAATTTCCCGTTAGCTGGTTATACTGAGTTAAGGTACTTGGTCTTTGTCGACACTTAGCTGGGTTTGGTTGTCATTAAGAAAAAAGGTCATTATCTGGGTGGATCGGGAGGGTGCGGAGGTGCGTTCAGTTGACGGGTCTCATTTAGGAAGAAACATTTCGTGAATCAACCAAGTAACATCATGTTTAACCTTATTATTTGTCAAAAACTCTACATTGTGTTGGTTGAAAAGTCCAAGGAAAGAAAAGATTGACAGACTCCTACTTAAAACCATTAGGATTTTAGGTAAACACACGCCTTCACTATTAGTCAACTCCCTGGGTTAGTTGGTATCAACCAGGTGATTATTTTCTGTTTAATGAAGAAAGACGATTTGTCAAACAAAAGCTAAATGATAATATCATGAAATCTCAGTGCATTGTATTGGATGTTAGTTTGTAATAATAGCAATAATAATAATTGTAATCTGCATTACAATCAATACATGCTTCACTGAAATGTATAGTATATTAAAATTAAGAGTGATTATATTTCAATCTTTGTATTTGTTATATTCATGTTTCTATGACTTTATAGCAAGTGCAAAATGGTGTATAATGTAATTGTAGTGTGTAATCATTAAAAAATTTTTTTGATGTATATATTTATCATGATGTGTAATTAATGACACTTTCATTAACTCTTTGGTGTTATGTTACACTAGAGAATTTGTATTATACACTTTTTTCCTTCCTTTTTTTTATCATATTTCATTGTTTTTTTCGTTTTCTTGGTGAATATTCTCTTGAGGTATATAAAAAAAGTATAGGTCGTTTAAGTTGGATGTTTATTTCACGTAGAATTGTGAATAGGGTGGTATGCCTTAGTATCAGTTGGTCACAATACAGCAGACGAATTGATTATTTTACCTTGTGTCTGCGTTTTAATCTTAGTGTAACATCATTAAAAAAAAACTAACCTGAAGTTTGACTACGGATTCATATCACTTACAGGGAGTACTGGACAGCTGTTCCGTCCCACATTGAGAATCATCGGCAGTACTTACCCACCACACAGGGGTTCAAACCAATAAGCTTCCGGTTACAAGTCAAGGTCGTAGACCATTCAGCCACACTCAGTAGTTGATTTTAGGGAGACCACCAGCCAATGCATAGTATCGGGCGAGTATTTGTCGTCACTCTTGACCAGATAGATCCCACTGGTCATGGCTTCTCACCAGAACTTCAGACACCTGCGTCCTATAGTCAGTCAGTAGCGAGTTTTAGATGAATTACCTATAGTTATTTGTAGGGATTTGATGTGTTTCAAGTTTTACTATAGATTGATATCAGTTAGAGAACTATTGAAGACGTCAAAATCACAAATTAGGAGAAGCTAGAATTCGTGAGTTGGCCATTGAGTTGGATCCCAGTAGCTGAATGAATGATCTACGAGCTAGCTTGTCTTGTAACCGGCAGGTCCTGGATTCAAACTCTGACGGTTGGTGCGTACTTTCGATGGATCACAAACTAGGACGAAACAGCTGGAACGATTATCAAATGTAAAATGATGCCACAGGATTGGATGACTTAAAGATAGAGAGTAAAATAGCTGGGTGTGTTGACCACTTCACTTATCTGGGAAGTTGTATCAGCTTAAATGGTCTACGAGCTCGCCTTGTAACCAGAAGGTCCTAACTAATGTCATTCTGTGGTCAAACTTAAAAGCCTGAATTGTCTGTGGATCTTCCTTATTTTGTATTAGTGCAAATTTTGTTGATAACAAGTTATCATATTGTGTAAGATTGTATATTATTGTTAAAATTATAATTATCATGATGAATCCCTAGGGTTTATCAGCTCATTCGGTGATCTGTTCACCTCAGAAAGCTTTTTATTTCCAAAATAGAATTATTGTTCTCATTGTTATTTTTTTTTGAAATATGAACTGATCGAAAGTGTCCAATCAGGGGACTCCGAAGTTATTTCATTTTATGTCTTTTATAAAAAATAGGAATGTTTAGTTGGTTACAGGATTTCATCATGAGCTGACATCGGTTAGAGAACGATTGGAAAACCTGGGAGTACTGGATAGTTGTTTCGTCAGTCTAGTTTGGGAATCATTAGCAGTATGCACCCACTAGGGTTCGAACTCACGGGTTCCCGGTTGCAAGACAAGCTAGCTCATATACCATTCAACCACTGGGACTCGATTCAATGGCCCGTGAATTCTAACTTCTACCAATTTGTGATTTAGCGCGTCGACCAGCCAGTGTCATCGGTGGGAAATCCATCCTCACACTTGACTGGATGGACCTCACTGGTCACGACTTCTCACTAGAACTATATATATATATATATATATATATATATATATATATACCATGTTGACCTCTGTTTAAACATCTTATCAAACAGTTCAAAGGAAAAGTTTCCCGATTGCCTCAATTCAATTCAATATTTCTACATGATAAGGCCTGTCGTCTTTGCGCAGGGGCCATGCTAATCTTCTCTGCATCGTTCCAATTTTAGTATATGTACCACCGAAACGAGTACATGCGAGTGCGTCGGTGGCACAGTGGTAGAACGCTCGCCAACCATGTAGGTGGTTCGGGGTTCGATCTCCTGCCGACGCACTCCTTTAACTCGCTAAGCCAATAATAAGACTGGTAAAGAGGGAAGTTTGGGCATGAGGCTAGCAACCCATCCCGTAAAAATAAACACCACTGCTACCGAAACTTCCAACCTGTAGCTTGAATCCCTATGTTCTACTGGGAACTTAAAGGAATAAAAAAAACAGATCATAAGGCGTATGTGATGAAAAAGCGACATCAGTACATCACTGTTAATATAATACAGTGTAACTGTGTTGTTTCCCCCACAAACTAATACCACTTACACATACACACACCACAAATAAACTTATGTTATATGAAAAAAGTTGAGACTAAATCCATAGTAGGAAAAGAGGCAGGGTAAATTATTTTTGAGCGTACAGTTCAGGTTCTTTCTTATGGATAACCATGAAAAAAAAATGTAGGCGAAATTCTTTTGGCTGATACTGAATTCAGTCTCTATAGATACTGTTAGGACTAGAAGTAGTCATGCGCTGTATAACTGAGCTGTGTTGATTTATCTACGTTCTCCTTCTGACATCTGATATTTAATTAATTATTTTAATTAATCCAATAATTATTTCATTGTTTTTTTTCTTCTTCTTCTTCTCCTTTCTGTTAGTTTCAGTTAAACTCTGATTCTTTTGATGAATTAAATTTTACCAGTAATGGAAGTATTATATGCAAGTCTACTATGAAGGACTACAAACACTCTGGATGTGATGCTGATAATAATAATAATAATATGACGACCAGTCATGATGATGATAATGATGTCAATTTCCCTGTATGGGTTGCATTTCGACAAGGTTATGTTTCAGGGAAATTTCTTACCTCACTACCAAATGGACGATGTCGTGTACTTATTCTACCCGGACAAGAAGTAATCGAAGTGAATACTGAAGTGGTGGAACGTGTAAGAAACTCTGTTTTCTTCTTCTTCTTTTGTTGTAAATTATTTTCAAGTTTTGGTTTACAGTGAGATTTAACTGGTTTCAGTTTTGATGATGGTGCCACCACTGTGCGTCGGTGGCACAGTGGTTAGGACTCTCGCCGACCATGTACATGGTCCGGGGTTCGATCCTCTGCCGACGCACACCTGATATCTATGGTCAGCCTGCAAAATTTGGGCTACCGATATCACATGCTGAAAATTCCATACCTGTACCAATAAATACGGTGTGGAATCAAGCTGTAACCAAAATAATCAAATAAAAATAATAAATATTGTACTGCATAGCTACCTCATCCTAGTTTCAAGCATTTCAGTGTAGCAGTGCGCACCCATGACCCTGCGAGGGTCGACTCAGTACCTCCAGGTAACGAGGTCAGCCCCTTGATCGTTCAGCTATTGGATTGGAATCCATTCGTAAACGAATCCTATTACTTCTGTCCAGCATTTTCTCTGGTTTTTAATGGTTCATACTTGAAAATTGTTGCTACGTTTTTTGTTTTTGTTAGCGACCCCACACTGTAATAAAAACACCATCTCTACTGAAATTTCAAAGCTTAGAGTTTGAAGTCCTATTTTCCATTCGAAGCTAAAAGAAATATAAAAGAAAACTCCCCCTATTGTCTGAATATATTGCTATGATTATGATGACTTGAGTATACTTGAAACGTCATCCACATAATGTAATATCTTATCGATGTGTTATATTAAATAAACTGATTTAATTTGGAATCGTATTCTACCATAGTGCTCAAACTCTACTATGGGGTTAATGTAACAGGATTGTTCATTCTATTTATTATTCATTCTCATTCCTTGGCTATGATTTACAGAATAGAGTAACTAACTTTGAATTCTTATCTCATATACACAATTTTAATTCACTTATTGCCTATTAAATGTTGGTTTTCGTCTAATTAGATGTATGTCGGTGGTTGAAGGGTAGGGCGCTGGCCGACCATGCACGTGATTCGGGGTTCAAGTCCCGGCCGGCGCACTCCTTTACCTGCCTTAGCTAGACAAAGAGGGAAGGTTGGGCGTGAGGCTAGCTACCCCACCTCGTAAAAATAAACACCACTGCTATTGAAACTTCAAAGCTAAAGCTTGAAGCCGCCCTATGTTTCACTGGGAACGTAAAGGAACGTAAAAAAATCTATTTAGATGGTTGAAGGCGGTTGGTAAGATACCCTAACCCTAAGTTTTCTACTTGTTGGTACTCATCGGAATTGCATATTTGCAACGTCGAAGGAATCGATGTTCCCTTTGGAGATTTGAACCCTGTGTCAGTCAGTGTTTCACTCAGAAGAGTTACCATTGAGCTGTTCGAACTCACGAGTCACTTTCTCTAGGACTGAAATTGATACATTGATTCCATGATATGTCTAGTTCTTAATGTTGGTAACTCATTGAGATTAGGTGTGTAGCTCATTTTGTTCCAAGTTGTCAACCAGTCAGTTTAAAAATCACTGCTTCAAGTTTTCTTTACCGTTGGTATGGAGTAAAATTAATCTAAGCTGCTGTTGACTCATCGGTCTTTGTGGTTGTCAGACATTCAACTAGTCAACTGATTGATGTCTATTCCACTTACTAAGATCTTGCTAGGCATGTAGTTTCTTCACTAGTCCTGTGAAAGTAAATGTAGTCCATTCTCCAGGTATGGGCATGAATACCTTTTCTGTTGTTTCAGTTAAGTTATTGATCTATTTACTCCTGGCCAGTGTAAACATCAATATTCTGATGAACCACGTATTTGACAAATGAATGAATGATTACTATTCAACTGTTGCTGTCTATACATGTTGTCAAATATCCAGATCTCAGATATCCTGCACTTATTTCTGGTTTCAGAACAGTAAGCCTAATATACAGAATACTATTCACTGTAATCGACGCAAAATAACAGAAAACGGTTGGGCAACACCATTGTTTATTCTTCAAGTGATAACGAAACAGATTTACAACTGTTAATCAGTTCCAAAGTCTGTAAATAAACGTTAATATAATAATATACAAAAAGACTTCTGATCCTATTTCTCCAATCTTCTACCAACCAGAACACGATTAAGCAGTGATAACCTTCTTATGTCCCGCCAATGGGGCCGGTCCGAATAAACAAACTGTTCAATGTTCACCAGCATTGACACATGTCGTCGTCGATATGATTATCTTAATAATTTATAGCCCGGTCAACGGATTCCTTCGCTTTCTAATAATTACACTGAACTGAGGGATTTAGTTCATTGTTTGATATTCGGTGGTTGAATGGTCGATAGGTTCATCTTATGACCTGAGGCTATTGAGGGTTCGATCCTACATAAGATCATGAGAGAACACTGATGAAATCTATCAAATCCTTACAATCTAGCGCATAGGGAATGAGATTACCACTTTGTAGGTAAAGTCCTCAACTTTCAGGTATTGGATCTCGGGTTCGAATCCTGCTGTAAACAACTCTTCAGCCAGGAAAACTGGGTGGTAGTATCATTGACTCTCACGGAATAAATAAAATGTCTGTTCAGGTTAACTGAGTACAATCAACAACAACAACAACGGCATTCACCACATTTATATTGTGGATTATATTATGTCATATCCAATCATTTGAAGTGTTCAATTTTGTTGTTACTCAATTTTTTTTCTTTTCATTTTTTAACTTTTTTTGTCAAGGCAAATCCTTCAAATATGGATCGTGTTGATGATCTTATTAAATTACGTTATGTTAATGAATCCAGTGTAACGCATTCATTTATACAACGTTATGGTTCTGGATTAATATTCACCTATGCTTCAGGTATCAATTTGATCAGTATTAATCCAATGATGCCGTTGAATATTTATTCCGACAAAGTGAGTTAACAGGTTGTTGTTATTGTTTTTGTTGTTGTTGTTGGTGTTAATGTCTGTTTCATTCTGGTTCTATTAAGCTAGTAATGAGTTTTATGCTTATCTTTATGCTTAAAAATGTTTTGGGATTATTGTTGCGTAATAAGACATATATTTTTTTCCTTCACGTTCCCCAGTGGAACATAGGGCTTCAGGCTAGTGGCTTTAAGTTTCTGTAGCAGTGTTTATTTTACAGGATGGGTTTGCTAGCCTCATACTCAACCTTTCCTCTTTACCAGCATCATTTCTGGCTCAGCGAGGTAAAGGAGTGCGTCGGCTGGGGATCGAACCCCGGACCATGTGCATGGTCGGCGAGCATCCTAAGCGCTATACCACCGACGCACAATAAGACATATAAAGGGACTTATTTATTTCAAGTCTGATCAGGGATTGATATCAGTTAGAGAACCATTTAAAACTCTCAGGTAGTACTGGATACCTGTTTCGTTCTAGTTTAGAACTCATCAGGAGTTCTCATCACCACCACAGAGAGTCGAACCCAAGGGTTTCCGGTTACAAGACAAGCTAGCTTGTAGACCATTCAGTCACTGAGACTGGACTTAATGACTAGTCCACGAATTCTAACTTCTCCCAATTCGTGTTTTTAGCGCGACTGGCACCAGCCAATAGGATCGGCGAGTATTTGTCCTAACACCCGACCGGATGGATCCCACTATTCATAGCTCCTCACTAGAACTCCAGACACCTTTTTCCTGTAGTTGGTCACTAGTGTGCTTCAAATCAATTATCTATGGATTGATATCAGTTATTGAGTAATAGGAGGTGACGTGAGTAATATAATTACTTGGAAGTGGCTCCAAAAGTAAAAATAAAGGTTGTAAATTTATGTAATACTCAACGGCACAAAGAAAGAAAGGGTTAGAAATTTGATAAGGTTAAAATTGTTATTGAGTGAGAAGAAAGGTAGTTGGGTGTCATTTTAACAAGTGTGAAAAGGGTGTGGAAATGTACAAAAGGAACATATGCGAGTGATAATGGTGAATTAATTAATAAAGTAAAAGTAAAATTGAAAATAAAAAAAATATAAAAAATTACAGTGAACGACTAGGGAAGAGGATAAGACCATGGTAGAATAAGAGACTGAACAAACTTTTTCTGTATACAGAGTTCGGGGTTGTATTGACGAATTGCCAGCGTCTCCGTCATACACAAATGCCGAAAGCTGATGCCTTGAACTTGAGTTCACCGAGTGCTCGAGAATTGAGCTAGTAACTGTCTTCCATTGTCATTTTGCTAACCATGCCGGATAATGTTCAGAGATGGTCCCAACCGCTTTGCTAGTCGTCGTTCCCTGTAAAAAAATTATTTTTTTAATTTTACTATTAGTTTGCTTTTACTTTAATAATTAATTCACCATTATCACTCGCATATGTTCCTTTTGTACTTGTTAAAATGACACCCAACTACCTTTCTTCTCACTCAATAACAATTTTAACCTTATCAAATTCCTAACCCTTTCTTTCTTTGTGCCGTTGAGTATTACGTAATTTACAACCTTTATTTTTACTTCTTAAAACACTTCTGAGTAATGATATCAGTTAGAAAACTATTGAAAACAAGGAAATAATGAATTACGAGAAGTTAGAATTCATGAGTTGGCCGTTGAGTTGGGTCTCAGTAGCTAAAATGATCTATGAGCTAGCTTGTTTTGTAACCGGAATGTCCTGGGTTCGAACCCTGACGGTTGGTGCGTACTCCCGACGAGTCACAAACTAGGACGAAACAGCTATGCAGTATTCCCTGGGGTTTTTCAGTGGTTGCCCAACTGATATGATTCCGCGGTCCAACTTGAAATAAATTAAAATCCTTACACACATACTCCTGAGAATTTATTTATTTATTTTTGATTCCTCTGCGTTTCTAGTGAAACATAAGGCTTCAACCTTGAGCTGTGAAGTTTTGCTAGAGATATTTGTTATTTTTTTTAACGGGGTGAGGTTGTTAACCTCATTCACAACATTCCCCCCTTACCAGACTAACTACCGGCTAAGCGAGATTTACGAGTGCGTCGGTTGGGAATCAAGTCTAGCCTATGTGTGTGTACTTGGTGAGGATTTCGCAGTTGAGCCACCAATGCAAAAAGTAATTAATGATGAGTTCGAAATTAATCACCAAGCTATGTCATCTGTCAACTGGAATAATCCCCGCGTTACTTTCAGTTTATGACTCTGAAATAGGGAGTTATATGCTAAAATTCCCCTTTCATAAATTTGAACAAAGCAAATAACATTGCATGGTGCACGATAGAATGGATCTATTGTTTATTTCGAGGTTCCTCAATAAATATGTAGACAAAAGTGGATATGGATCGGCCACACGCTAAGGTGACCATTGAATTACATCGCGCAATAGGCCAGCGCTCGAGTGCTACCCGAATGGGAAACGATGAGAGACTATAGGTGGTCGTGGAGCCATCTAAAGAGGACCTCAGAAAATAGGACAAGTGGAGGAGATGTGTTGTTAAAGCTCTATGTTCCAGTCGGAATGCAAGGGAACAATAATAATAACTATAAATTATTATTATTGTTATTGTTTCCTCTAATTCCTAGGGGAACATAGGGCTTCAGCCGTACGTCTCCATTGCGTTCGGTTCTCTGCCAGTTGTCTGTTTCGTCGCTTGGTATCTTATCAGCTGCATGCACAACCTGATAAATGAAAGTTAATAGTTCGATTACAGTTTTAACATACTTTATCTCCAGTCTACTAAATTATTATTGAAAACTGTAATAGAACTATTGATTTTCATCACTCAGGTTGTATTCAGTTGATAAGTTGCTGATAGACGAAGTAAACATTGCGTCCGTTTTATCCTGTTTCATGTGATTTTATTGTTTTGTTCAAATATATATATAGGTGGGTGTGTTGTTTTTGAAATACGGTAGGCGCGTCTGTATTCCATTTATCATGTTGTGCTGTAGTTATTAATGACTAATAAAATTATTTCAACAATCGATTCGAATATTTCTTTTTTGGAAAGTACATCGTGTAGTGTTTTATAGGATATGAATCTTGTTAAGAAACATAGATTTCAGTTGTTATGAAAAGATTACCATTAGAAAGGTAGCTATGAACCAGGGTTTCTTGTCCGCTGGGGGGGGGGTACTTATCTTTGAGGGATTTGTGTAACCCTTTTTTTTCTGAACATTTCAACTTTTACCATTCACTGACGTTAATCAACAAAACAAACACCACTTACCTGTTTTAGTGACAAAGGCTTCCACCTTTTGTGGTAAACATGTCCGGCCAATAGCAAACACCGATCATCATCAATAGAAGAAATCCTGAGGAAGTCACCTCTTGCACTTTTTGTAGATAGCGTCGTTTCAACCACAGGTGATTTGGATGACGATGTGGGCCATATTACCCTGAAATCAATTTGGAGATCTATATAACTTATTACAACGAATAAGCTCGGAATTTTCAACACTAGTGTCAAGTCAATAATTCTAATATGATTAAGAGACCTAACGCATGTGCCATCAAAAGCATTCCCATCGATAGATTGTTGTAGACTTTCATCAACATATTCTTTCGCTGGCCAGCAACAAGGAATTCCGGAAATAAAGCGAAATAGCTAGAAACCTATTTACCGCCCAATAGATATGCTGAACGAAATGTAGGTAGCTCGAGCATACGCTGGTTATACCTGTAGGAAACATCGTATACTAAGTTCTCAAGTGGAGGTGGAATCGAAAATGACGATAGTAGTATTCGAGTGTGTAGTAAGCATGGAAGGTAATGTAAAGAGATCAATGAAAGTGTTGTGGTTAGTGATAAAGCTAGTCAGAGAACCGAGTACAATAGAGATATGCTTCTAAGACCCTATTTTTCACTCAAAACCCAGTGAATGAATAATGAAAAGCATATTCTAGGTACATATATATATATATATAATTTGAATGTATTTTGCATACATACATGACGGCGACTGGGTGTGCTCCGATCACTTCATAATATAATATAATATCTGATGTTCATAATGATAAGATATAGAAGGCATAGAGGAAAACAACCGTTTAGTGCTCTCTTCTTTTCAACGGTTCGTCTATATCCTTGGTTGGTCGGTTAATTATATAACCAGTTGATCGTGTGTGTGTGTGTATACTACAGATTGATATATGTAATCGGAAAGTATTCGCATCAAATAGTATTGCTTGCTATCCAGGTCGAAATGATTTAAACACCGACTCGAGTACAAACCAAGTGAGAGGAACTTCAATTCGATCTGGCTTGGGCACACTTTACTGCTTGATATGAATGGTTTCCAACTACTCATAAGAGACTCCTCAATCAGTAGTATATAGTATTATACTATTTTCGTTGCTTTCTTCATAACCATTTATCTGTGTTATCAAGCAGATTGCATATTGTATATCTGAATCTTTTTCAATCAAATTCATACGCAATTCCGAGTGGGAAGCCGTGACCGATAGGGTACAGTAGGCTGAAGATGAGGCAGTAACTCATCGAAGAAGACATTGCGAAGTGGTCACGCCATGTCGTGAGTTGGCAGAACTTAGAATTCAAGGACCATTATATCGGGTCCCAGTGGCTCCAATGGTCTGCTGGCTAGCTCGCCTTGTAACCAGAAGGTCCTGGTTTCAAACCCTGGTGGTGAGTGCTTACTGTTGAAGAGTCCTAAACTAGGACAACACTAACAGCTGTCCAGTACTCTAAGGTTTTCCAGTAGTTCTCTAACTGATGTCAGCTCATGATGAAATCCTCCATGCAATCGAAATATAAATTTTACCACAGTTTCAATTGGGAGACCAAGAAGTATTCAAATCCCAATATCTGATCTTCTTGGTGATAGCAGAAATGGTAATCAAGAAACCAAGCGAAAATACATAAGACTTTGTACTACTGATTAATTGAGATGAGTAGTTGCATACTACTGCACACACCAACCAGTAATGCTTATCATTTAGCCAGATCAGGGGGATGATCTGAGCACCCCGAATGGCTGTTTCACTCATTTAGAGTTGAACTAATCAGCCGTGTAGTCGGTTTTACTCAGCTCGAACTGTGTACATTGAGAACTGATTTGCAAATCGTGAATTCGATCTAGGTTGTAACTACCAAAACTGTTTATTAATTTATTTTTTATTTAAATGCAGAGAAACTTGGTACAATATGGCACCAAGAAAGATGCGCTACACAATATTGTGTGAGGGCTGAGATACTGCCCGGGCGCCCAGACCGAAGCAGGTGGTTTTCTTAAGGGACCACCCCCCGAGCCTTTGACTTGGAGTCTAATCCGCAAGGCAGCGGAGCAGCGTCAGGGGCTGCGTTCCCATGGTTGCCGGTGACCCATATGGGTTCATACGCCATTTGATCCGATTGAATTCTGGAGTCCATGTACCCCATGGTAACTGCTTTTAGTCTAACCGCTATCCAAACAACCTTCCTGACATGGTAGGACCTGCAGGGACGTGAGTCCCAGCCAGTTTAGCTTGTTGGGTCACTGCGGCATTCAAGCCCGACCACCATGGCAAGGTAGCAGTTATCGGTCGGGAACTACCAAAACTGACTCCTTGTGATGTGAACACAGCAAGACCGATCTCTACGTCCTACTGTATAGCAGAGTAAAACTTCTTTGAGTCGTGTATAGTCACAAAACTCATTAAAGACAACAGCAAAACGACGGTTATTAGCTGTAGAATCGATACTTCTATTCAACAACAATAATAATAACATTAGAAACTCAAAATCACCTCAACTGTGCTGTCAGACAGCTATACAGACAAGGTAACGTTCTAGATAGAAAATAAGTACTGTAGAACAAAATTATCAAGTATTGGGTTTGTAAGGGTTTTGTTCGATTGGTTGGAGGACTTCATCATAAGCTGACATCAGTTAGAGAACCACTGGAAAACCTGGGAGTACTGGACAGCTGTTTCGTCAAACTAGTTTGGGACTCTTCATCAGTACGCATCCACCGCCAGGGTTCGAACCCAGGACCTTCTGGTTACAAGGCGAGCTAGCTCGTAGACCATTAAGCCACTGGGACCCGATCCAATGGCCAGCCCATGAATTCTAACTTCTGCCAATTCATGGCATAACGCGACCACTTCGCAATGTTTTCTTCGATGAGTTACTGCCTCATCTTCAAGCTGCTGACCAAAATTCAGCCGTAAGAATTACCTTGGAATCAAGTAAAATATTCGCAGCAAGGTGGGATCAAAACTTTTTCCGTAAGAATCACACACCAATAATTCCCACAGTGACAGTCGGAGGTCTAAATGACCAAGATTCACTCAAACGAAATCACATTGTGCAACAGTACATAATCAATGCTTTGCACAACCACAAAGAGAAGCATTCAGATTAGAGATTAAACAGGAAGGCACAAAGACAAATAATAAGGATTAAGGCAGTATATGATATGCAGACGTCAGAACAACAATAATAATATACAGCCTAGGACAAGAACGGAGAATAATTACAAAGTTACTTGAATCAAGGGGAGGGATTTTCCAAACAGTTATCCCGTTATATCGACTAGATCATCACATATTATGTGATGTGAATTTTTTTTTGTTTTTGGTTTTCAATCAAAAATGGCAGTGATTCTTTCCTTAAACTGTTTGCCTTTTTCAAATGTGACAAAGTTAATTCTAACCGACAATTTACTTAAAACAATTTCGTTGTTTTTTTTTCTTTTTGGTTTTCTTGTTTTGAAACGAAAATTATTCACAAAGGTTATGGATTTGTTTACGGATTGTGAAATACGCTATGATATGCCACCGCATGTCTACTCTGTCGCTCAACTAATTCTAGCCCGTTTAAAACGTCGATTATTCCACACACATAGAACAATAGAAGAACAGTTGAATAATAATAATAATGATCCAGTTTATTATAGTTTACCGTATTCTTCTCTTAGTCAACAAGTTCTCTGCTTGTTAGGACGTTCTGGTTCAGGTAAAACACGTGTATCCAATGATGTACTCGCGTATATGATTTATCAATCTGAAAAGTTAATACAAAAGCGCAATCACTCAAATGGTAATAATAATAAGAATGACGTTTTATCCAGTAAAATCAATGGTAAGTCTCTTTTATATTTTCAAGTAATATAAAGTATTTTAGTGAGGTAGACTTTATCATTTTTCAAATTTTTGTTTTCTGTATTATAGTCAGTCAGAGTTAGTCAGTTATTTGTTTAGTTAAACTGAAGGGTAGATTGTTCGATTGATGATCATGAATATATATAATGAAAGTGATACTTCTCATTGTTAGGAATGCAATGAGCGGAATGAAAGTGCTCTTTTTCACACACAGTCACACAGAATTTCGATATGATAGCCTACATCCCTGATGTAATCTAAGTGTAATTCTGGTAGGTAGGTAAGTGATAAATCTATATGTCTGATCACCAATTCTTTTATTTTTTGATCTCTGTGGTTAGTCAGATCACAGTTATTGTGACAAAAACAACAACAACAATAAAAATACACAACCCTAAAATAAACAAACTTTTATATGATATACTACTGTCAAATTTGTTTTTATTTAAAAAAAAATATATATCATACTTCTGATACTGATAAATTCTTCATAGTTTTCTAATGGCTGCTTTTCTTTTTTCGCTTCTTCTTTTTTGGATTTTATTGGGGACATACCTCAACAACAACAACAACGAAAAAAGAAACTCTTAGTATTATGTGTACCGTATTGATAGAAAAAAATGGTTGCTTTTTTCTCCTCAATTTTTCACTACTACTAACCACTGTTACTACTGAAATACTACTGATATATAAGATGAGTAGACGACAGTAGTTCATGATATTGGTGATGTTTTTTTATTCCTTCACGTTCGCAGTGGAACATAGGGCTTCAAGCTAGAGGCTTGAAGTTTCTCTAGCAGTGTTTATTTTTACAGGATGGGGTTGCTAGCCTCATGCCCAACCTTTCCTCTTCACCAGCATTATTTCTGGCTCAGCGAGGTAATGGTGTGCATCGGCCGGGTATCGAACCCCGAACCATGTGCATGGTCGGTGAGCGTCCTAACCGCTATACCACCGACGCTTTTAAGTTTACATAGATGGATTAATTACGACCCGGGTAGAACATGGAGCTTTAAGGTTTTTGAAGTTTCAGCAGCGTTGGTGTCGTTTCTTTTACAGGGGCTGGGGGTGTATGGTGTTGTTAGTCTTACTCGCAAACTTTATCAGGTAGCAAACTGGTTAGGGTTTAGGAGTATGTTGCTCGGGAATGGTACCCCGAACTCTGTTACTTGGTTGTTCCCATGTTACTTATGTAAATGTGTACTTGATTTTTAGATGTAGTCAGCCAGTGTACTTTCTCATAGTAAATTGCACTTAAATTTTTTTTGAATTAAAGCTTCTCGTCTACGTGCACTATTCAATCTACTCGATTCATTCACTTGTTCACGTATCGTGCTCAATACAAATGGAAGTCGAGCTTTACGTTTATTCTCATTGGAATTTGCCAAAATTCATTCACTGCCAATTGTAAATCAGCCTGAAGATATTGGTTTAATGATTACAGGTTTGACAACACGTCTATTGCTGTTTGAGCGTAGTCGTGTTACAGATCGACCTGAAATTGAACCGAATTTTCATATATTTTATTATTTATTAGCTGGACTGGATGATGAATCAAGGTAAGCTGGCGTTATTTAATTATATAGTAGTGTGGTACAGCACTGAATATTTGATTTATTCAGATTGAACACTTTTTAAAAGTATGTTTTCCTCGTTTTTTCATTCATTGGCTCGCCTATAACATTAGCTAGCTGCAGCTGTATATATCGTGAATCGGTAGAAGTTAGAATTCAAGGCCTATTTGATTGCCTTCCACTCATTGGTAGCTGAGTGGTCAACGAACTCGTTTTATAATCTGAAAGGTGTGGGCTCCCCTCTCAGTGGAGTGATGGGTACATACTACTAGATAGTACCAAGCTAGGATGAAACTTAAGAAAAAGGCACAAACAGTGAAAAAAATATTCTTTTTGACAATTCATTTTCATGAGCTGTACAATCGTAATTATAATTAACAAAGAAATCTTTAGACCAATGAGACACTGGTAAACTTTATCCTTGGAAAAATTGTATTACATAATGTAAGGTGTAAGAAGGGATGACTAATTGTAAATTAGAAAGGAGACAGAAGTTGGCATGACGTAATAAGTGTGAGATAATGACTAATCAATAAGCTCGTGCAGAATGGACAGGAACTAGTGGAAAGGCTATAAAGTGTTTTTGTATAAAATCTGTATGAAAAAGCAATGTTATTAATAAACAGTAATAGAGTGGTAATAAAATGTGGATAATGGGAATAATAATGATAATAAAATAATAACAATAATAATAGGGAACTTACACAATAAAGGAAAGAAGCAAAATTGTAGTAAGAGCTTTACTCTGGCCACGGTAGGGAAAGAGAATGTTTCTGTCGCTTTTCAATGCATTGGTCCGGTTTCAGATCTCGAATAGCTAATGCTTCAGCTATGTACAGATGGCGTATTCGAAGTCCCTTTGTACGATATTGAGGGACTCTGTGTAACACCGTGAAGCATTCATGTGGGGGTGCTCGATGTCTGGAGATGACCAGGTTTTCGAGTATCAAGCTGTTGCTATTCTTCTTTTCTCCTCTGGCTAACCGAGTTGGGCAGTGTTCCAGAATACGTTTGTGGACTTGACGTTGCGTACGGCCGATATACTTTGCTCCGCACGAGCAAGTAAACTGATAGATACACATTGAAGTGGCCAAAATCGGTATCTTGTCCTTAGTGTTAGACTGGATTAAATGGCTGCAGGAGAATGTGATACGTAGAGTGGCTGTTGCGAATGTCTTCTTCAGACATTTAGAAAGGCGGTTTCTGAGGATTTCCGCTGCGATATCACCTCTGAATTCTAGGTTCATGAAAAGAGTCTTCTTAGGAACCGTCGCGATGTTTGACACCGGAGGCTTCTTCATGTATTTTGTCGATAAATCTTGGTGGATACCCATTCTCTAGTAGGGTTTCACGTAATAAATTTAATTCTATCTCTAACATGTTTTCCTTACATTATGTAATACAATTTTTCCAAGGACAAAATTTACCAGTATCTGATTGGTCTAAAGATTTCTTTGCTAATTATAATTAGATTGCACAGCTCATGAAAATGTTTGTGCCTTTTTCTTATGATTCAATATGGGAATATTTCGTTCATAGGATGAAACTGCTATCTGGTACTCCGAAGTTTTCAATCTTTTTGTGATTTATGCCTGTTCGTAATGAAATCTAACTCGATATGTAGAATCACACTTTTCACCCATTAAAATAAACTTCAAATGAAACCAGTTTTAAAGTATAATACATGTCAAAATATTGTCAAAAGTTAGTTTGTAGAGATTTGATTTGCTTTGAAGATTTTCATCATAGGTGTCAAAGCCAGAATCAGAAAGGCAAGAGATACGCCTTCATCAACCTGAAAACAGTTTGGAAATCTGCTATCGCTCAGCATAAATAAGAAGATTCGGATTTTCAATACAAATGTAAAGTCAGTCAGTTAATGCTTCTATATGGGTCAGAAACCTGCACCGCGGGTCGTCAAAAGGATTTCCAACAAGTTGCAGACTGATCAACAGCTGCCTGCCTCTCTGGTTGCATACCGAAGATCAAATGGCCAGCTAGAAGGAATTAGCAACAATAAATTCTAGCTGACAACAAACCAACCAAGAGTGTGTTGTTCCAAAAACATGTAGGAGAAAAAGGAGATGCGAGTTTGACACGGAGGAAATCACGTGGGGAGGAGGAGATGAGAGATTATGGTCAATCGTGGACCCAGCTGAAGAGGACAGCAGAAAGTAGAAAAAATTGGAGATGTGTTGTTGAAGCCCTATGTTCCTTTCGAAACTCAAGAGAATAATAATAGATTGATATCAGTTAGAGAACCAGTGAAAAAATTACTGGATTTCTGTTTCCTCCTAGTTTGGGACTCTCCATTGGAACTCATCCATTGGGATCCGGACGCAAGGCCTTTGGCCAGCCGATGAACTGCAACCCCTCCCAACTCATAATTTTAGTGTGACTGGCACCAGGCAATGTGATCGGGGAACTAGAACTACGGGAGACTTCATCCTGCAGCCAGTCACTAACAAGCATCAGATTAATTTTCAAGGGTTATTTGTAGAGATTTGATGTGTTTCAAGTCTGATCATGGATTAATATCAATTGATACTGATGTTTTTTTTAAAATATTTTGACCAAAGTGTTTTCATCTTTCCATTTTTAGACGGGAATTATTCTTAACTGATTTAGACGCGCCGAATTTGTTTATGACTCGTTTACATAGAGTAAGTTTCCGGTGATTTTTTGTTGTTGAGACAATTCCTTATTTATGATATCTTAATGCATTGTATTATTAGTTTGATTTTTGTTCTACTGGATTGCTTGTGGGTGTAGTGTTAGGCGGCAGCAGCTTACGATTTCCGTGTGCTACGCCTCAGTGTACTTTGTCTCACCAAATGGCTAGTGGAGTTCGGGCTTTTGTAAAATGACTCTAGAATTTGATTAGGGTCTTATTTATGGCATTATCCTAGTTAGTAGTGGGACCACCACACAAACTATACTGAGCTTATGAATTCACTGTTAAGATTTCGTGCAGGTAAGTTATACTCGATGAAGTTATACTTCTTCATTAAGATATCTGATGCTCATACGTACTCGCTATCTACCTCAGTGTATCAAGAGGGCGAATACTAGAGGGAGAGACCAATATGTATTACTAATCGATAATTTATTGACTACTGTTCATCTATGCCAGAATGGGGTTCGTGCAACAACTGAAATTTGTAAAATCAGACATGAGAGATCCTATGGTGCAGAATCACTCGCAACAGCAAGTATGGAATTACTGTTTTCTTTTACATTGAGCTGGAGTTCTTTGTTAGACTTCATCATAAATCGATAGCAATTAGGGAACCATTGAAAATCATGGAGTACAGAATAGTTGTTTCGTCCTGGTCGTACACTCTTCAACATAACACACGCATGACCTCACCGGAGGTCGAGCCTTGGACCTTCAGGTTGTGTAGTGGTCACGTTATCATATAGCCACTGGGACGGAATCCGAATTCCTATCTACAACAACAACAATAATCCAATTAGTACATAGATGAAACTGGAACACACTGCGCAGCACTCCGATCTTGAGGAGAATCGGAAAACTGTGGATATCTTAACAATTTCATGAAGAAATCTTTAAACTCGACTGAAACTACCAGCAAGAAATCATCCTCAGCAACCAAAAGAAAATTCATTCTATTGTATATCTACATAAAGAATGTTACTGAAATAACGGTTAAAATACTAAAGCCATTAGCACACAAACCAATGCAATCACTACATTCAGTGCTATACAGACTAAAAGACCCAACAGCAAGAAAACAATACACAATCAACAGTATCTACAAAAGCCGTTCATGAATAGTTTTCTATCAAGAGTTAGCAAATGGTCTTCGTCTAATGGCCTTAAACTAAATCCTTCCAGATGTCAGACTGTTAATTTCAGTTTCCGATGTAAAAGAAAGTTAAGTGAAGCTGTTGATTCCTATGACCATTGCAAAATTGATGATACTGACATAGAAATCAAGTCTGAAGTTAAGTATCTTGGATTAATTCATTCTGCTGATCTATCCTGGTCTTCTCATGTCTTAGCGATTTCTAAAAGAATATTTCGTCTGACTTTTTGCATTAAGAAGTTAAGGCACTCAAGCATAACTGAACCAACGCCTCCTCTTACAGTTTGTCAACTCGTGCATCATACCTATTCTGCTTTACTGTTCACCCTTATTCTTTCCTGGATTGCTTAAAAAAGACTATGTCATACTTCGTAGAACTCTGAAGACTGTCAGTAGGGCGAGTGGTATCCAATTGGGCCATATCGTTGACATTGTCATTGATGATAGGCACTTGATGTCATGCAACAAATTTGCTAAAGGAATTTTGTTAGACTGTGAGCATCCACCGCAGCACCCGCAACTCCAACTCTGTGTCTCCTCTTCAGGTAAAACAAGAAGCCATTACAGAAGACTTTATGCACGTACCTCTAAGTATAAAAATTCCACTATACCATATTTGGCACGTACTTTATGTGAAGAAAATAGTGTTAGGCATGAACTAACTAACCTTCTTTGCACTATTAAATAAACCCTTACAACATCAACCTTTATTCTTATTGTACTTCTTATACTTATAGTTCTCTCAATTTTTTCATTTTTTATTTGTTTATTTTTTCATAAGTGTGAACATCATTTAAGCTGTGTTATAACTGTGAATTTTGTCTTTCCCCTCACCATGCTATATCAACAGAACAGTAGATATAATAATCTATAACATGCTAAAATTTTCAAAATAAATTGGGAATACTGTCTGAAACAAACTCACTGTTATTGTTATTATTATTACTATATTTATTATTCTCATTTTCAACTTTGGATATTTTTGAATTTATGCCATAAATGTGGACAAATTCCTCTGGTTAATTTTGTTTTAATTTCTAGTTTTATTTATATTTTGAATAAATCAGATGCAATATTGTGAGAAAAGCTGAGAATTCCATTCTGTATTATAAGTAGTGCTGTTTTTGGAATAAAGTAGATTGTTATTAATATTATTATTATTATCTCTCCCCTCCCCACAATCCTGCAGAAGACTGAATAAAAAGCGAGCGACAATAACAAAAAACAAGTCTACTTACTGCAATTAAAAAAGTGTTCTTGCTACTATTTTTTCTCTCTGTCTCTGCAGCTGTCAGTCATAACAGGCGACAGAGAGATATAGTTGCTCACACTAAGGATCAGTTAATAGTTTTCGAGTTTATAAACATAACTGATGTAAAACTCTTCAAATACTTCAATGAAATAATGGATATATACACTAATTTGATTTTCATCTTAGAGACGATAAGAAATAAAGAAAGAAACAATAAGGTTATTAAGTAAATATTAATACTCATCGTCTGATTGATGATGATTGATGCATTCATCAGACTAGGGTGTATGTGTTGTCTGTGTGTGTGTGTGCGTGCTTACACGTGTTTGTGTATCGTGTGTCTGAAGGCCAAAAAGTGAGAGAGAGATTGTAGCTATGAGATTATTTCTGTTTACTTTCCTCCTCTACTTTATGCATGTGTGTATGTGTGTGTGTGTTAGTTTGCGATAAGATTGTTTTAAAAATGCAATCCATCTCTTCATATTACAGTGATGAAATAAAGAAACCTTTAGATTTTTATTGAATTTAAATCTGTATTTTACGCTTCATTAGTATCTGAAGATCAAAATGTTGTCATTTCGGTGGATGGTGAGTAGCGGTGGCTCAAGTGGCCTAGTGTGGATGATAATGATTTGGCATTTTTGAAACGATGGGTACTGGCTGGGTTCGAGTCTCAGTGTGAGGGGGGAATACCATGATCACTCACTGGGGACTGTAGGTACATCCGGTAGCTGACGAGTCCCAAATAGGACGAAATTCGCGACCACTGGGTTCCACACTGCCAGTCATTATCCACTAGATAACATTAAAACCGTTAAGTGGCTGGTTGGTAGGCGGGAATTTAATTCATGTCATGAGGAGAGATTACTATATAATGAAATCAATAATCTGCATCTTGTAGGATGTGTGAGATCATCTTCCCTAATTCATTCAATAGATCGTTGCTTCCTTCCATATGTTATATAATCTTGATCACGGGCTGATATCAGTTCGAGAACTACTCAAAATCATGGAGTACTGGACAGCTGTTTCATCGTAGTCTGAGAATCTTCAGCGGTACGCACTCACGACCTCACCGAGTATTATACTTGGGACCTTTATGTTTCGAGGCGTGCTCGTTGATCATTTATTCCCTGCGACGGAATCTAGTAGCTCGTGAATTCTAACTTCTGTTGATTCGCGATTTTGATCACCACCACCAGCCAGTGTCATCAGCGAGCATTTGTTCTCACGCTCCATCTGGTTGAGCCTTACCGGTTACGACTTCCAGACACCTTCATGCTGCAGCCGGTCACTAGCGAGCAACAGATTATTTTTCAAGGGTTTGTTTGTGAGGATTTGAATAATTTCAGTTTTGACCATGATCTGATATTGGTTAGAGAACCATTGAAAACTGGGGAGTGATAATGGACAGTTGTTTCTTGTTAGATTGGGACTTATCGGCAGTACTTACCCATCGAGGTTCAAACCCAGGGCCGGTTACAAGGCCGGTTCTTATATCAATAAAGGCACTGGCAACCTACTTAATAGCTCACGATTTCTAACTTTTGCCATATTGCCGATGAGTCGGAAACTAGAACGACTCAGGTGTCCAGTACTCCTTGGTTATTTTCAACGATCCACTAACGGATGTCGATCCGTGCTCAAACTTGAAACAAATCAAATCTCTATAAACTAATTCTTGATAATTATTCAGTATGAATTTTATCACGAACTAATTAATGATTGAGCCGTTTTCTTTTTACTTTGTTATTTGTTAATTGCTTTTAAAATGTGATTCATCAAGTTATCAATAGATTTAGTTGCGTTTTCATTACACAAAGCGCCTACTGTGTTCAATGCATCAATTGGTTTTATTTGCATAGGTTGACAATTGATTTTAAGTGTTTTAGAAAACATATATATGTACTAAATCGTAATTAAAACTGATATATATATATATATTTGTATGTAGGGTACATGATTTCAAGCTGTGCCTTAGCATCCCTCCCCAGTCTATGCTAATTCTTGCATTTTAATTTTTCCAATTTTACATTTTTCCATCATTTTTGGTATTTTTTTTAAAACATACTTATTGATCAGTAAAATACCAAACTAGTATGCATGGAGATGTGGCTTACTAGCTTAGGCACTTGACTTTCAGTCAGCGGGTCCCGGGTTCCACAGTGGGAACACTCACTGCAGAATGCAGGTACATCCAGTGGCTAACGAGTCCCAAATAGGACGAAATGCGCCTCCTGGTGGATTCCACTGCTAGTCACCATCCACCAATTAACTTCTAATTACATGCCCAGACATCGTCGAAGCATCTGCACAAGAAGTCGACATGTTAACCTGAGACCGAGCACTTCGGTCCAATCAGTCGACGGAAAAAAATCTAAAATTGAATTAAATAAATTTCTATTATTGTTGGAAAAATTTAAGTGAAATGCATTCACTTACTTTGCAACTCCTTTTTGATGAGAATTAGTTACTCCTCTGTGGTATTTCATGATAGTTGCGTATTTTCTGAAAAAAAAAGAATGATTGCACTTGAATCTAGTGGCGTATTACTGATGATATTCCTGATTGTAGTGGACTGAATTATTGAAATAAATCGTAGGGGGAGAGAATATAGGTGTACGTTGAATCGACAAGACGACTGCAGAAGATCTGAACTTGCTGGACGTCTGGTGTTACATACACTTTAAAATCTACAGGCGAAAACCAACAAGTTATTAGAAAGGGCAAGTGGAGAAGATAGAATTTCAAGTGAACATAGAGAAGACAGTGGTGATGAAGATTCCTTGCCAACAATAACAAGTATTAGTCATCGACAACGGGAGAAATTTGATGGCAGTGTTACCTCTTTCACCAATTTTGGGTGTATTGTTTCAATCCTACAAATGTCACAGATAATTATGTGAAAGCCAGACAGGACCTGAAAAACCAGACAGACGTTCATTCCTGTGAAATCATTGTCGTAATCTACTGCGATCAGCAATAACGAATAAGATTAGGATCTTCAACATTGATGTCAAGTCATTCAGTCCTTCCCTATAGTTCAGGGACTTGACGTGAGTCAGAAAAAGTATTTCCAAAAGGCTCTTGCAAATTTTCTTCAACAGCTGCTTTCGCTGGCTCTATACTAAAGATCAGATGGCCTGCCACAAATAGAGATGTGTTGTTGTAGCCCAGTGTTTTTTGCTTAGAACCCAAGAGAACAATAATGATAATAATATAATGGTAACGTGTTCATGTTGAACATTGTTGATCCTGAGTCTGTCATCTCACTAGAACGAAAATTTCAACAGTCACAGGAAGATATTTGTGAAGTGTGCCGTTTCTTTGGTTTTTATTGATTTTAGTATCCAACTCTGAGATTGTGCGTCACAATGTTGTTGTTGGTTTTTTTGGGTGTTGTTAATGCGAGCCTCACTGTGCTGTTTGTATTGCTCAACCTTTAGTCATTTTGTCGCCTACTATACTATACTATACCAAACAAGACATTTTTATCAAACATAATGATAAAAAATTATATTTGTAAAATCTCAGTGAGATTGAAATGAGTACTTCCAACGTTTAGTTCGGCAATCTGGTCAGAACTTCTTCAGGGAAATTAATCGAAATTAACATAACAGAGGTTTATATATAAAAGGAACATCACTTGTTTTTAAAAAACTTTGTCCAATCATGAGTCATTCAACAAGTATAATAAACAAAATTTTTCATAAGCTGTGATCAAAATTTGACCTCGGACTTACAAATATTGGTCTACCTTTGTTAAACACTTTAAACAGAGTGTGTTTGTGTGTGAGTAAATAGTTGTAAAACATTTGTTAACGTCTCCATAAGAAGATATGGACAGTCGAGAATTTTGACCAAGTATTAATAATTAGTGATACATATCCATTTTTTATGTATTAATCAGGATTTCCTATGCATCAGCTAACATCACGCCTTCATGTCTGTTCAAACTGTTAGTATCTAGAATTTTATGATGAGACGTATTTTCAAAATTATGGTGTTTAGGATTAGAGTTTAGTGTAAGCACCCAGATTGCCGAACGAAACGTTGGAATTACTCATGTCAATCTCGCTGAGATTTTACAAATATAATTTTTTACAAATGTCTACTTCTCACTCGGTGCCCAAGTATTTTAGAACTATTCTGTCAAATCTTGACGACAGTTCATTTCAAACATAATGATATTGTGAATTGTTTTCATTTTCATTATTATTATTTCATTTCAGCCGGAAGATAAAGAATCCGCTAAAATCTATTGGAATCAATTATGTCGTGATGCTGAACAGTTAGAGCTGAATATCAAAGCAGAATGGTTAACTGGTGGCTTGGCACGTCTACTTGCTGTTATCTATCATTTAGGTTGTGCTGGTTATTGTTGTCATCAAGATGTTAATAGACCACCTGACAGCGTATTTATTTATTTTACAAATTATGAAGCTGCTCAACGCGCTGCCCATCTATTGAACTGTTCATTGGAGACATTGAATG
>OX235273.1:143878362-143920309 GCA_944472155.2 Trichobilharzia szidati
CAGTGTTGCGTGACCGCAGAGCCCAGGGGACAACTGCTTGAGGCCGGTCACACACGGCCTGTATGAACTGGTTTCTGGGATTGGTTCCGTATTAGTAAACTTACCGCCGGTTACGGACCACCGTAGGGTAAGTCGGGATGTACAATTTTTGGGGTCGACCTTTTCTAACCCCCTCTCTCCGGAGTGGAGAGACAGCATAGCTGGTATGCTGGTCATCTGAGGGAAACACCTTATTGCTGTTACACCCCTGTTCCCCAGCAGTACGACTTCGCCCTCAGACCCCCAGCATAGTGTAGGAAAGATTCTTACACAATGCCGGTAACTGCTTTTAGTCTAATCGCTATCCTAACAACCTTCCTGGTATGGTAGGACCTGCAGGAACATTGGTTCCAGCCAGTGTGGCTTGTTGGGTCATCGCGATGTGCAAGCCCGACCACCACGTCAAGGTAGCAGTTATCGGTTGGGACTATATTGTTCTTCGTTGTTACTATTCCTTTGCCTCTCACCTCTGTTTACTGTCTATATTATGCATTTCTTCTTTCTTCTCTTGCTTTGTGTGCTACATGGAGTGTGGCGGCTTGAACTGCCGCACATCGGTGCAAAGTTCTCTATCGAATACAGACAGACAGGAACCATAGATTACAGATGATAATTAGAGACTACTTTGCACGTTGAGTAATGGTTTATTTCTCTTAAAGATCTGTTGGAGTGAAAGCAAATTAAAATATTGTCCGTTTTACCTTACTAAAATGTCAAACCATTGTAATGAGAAAATGATTATCAGTTACCTCGTAAGAATTAATGATCTGATAGTTAAGTTGTACTCACTTTTTGTATCTTACGTATTTATCCTTCTTGCTACACTTTGTACTTTAAACTTTGTAGTTCATTTTATTTATACGTTTTCTTGGTCATAAAAATTTAAAATGTTGCAAGTAATTACCACTCTCACTGTGACCCTACTTAAATTTATTTAGTGCATTAGAGTAGACAGCCACAAGTTTATATAATGTTGCGAAAAGTGAAAACCTGAATTATTTTATATCAGTCCTTTATTCCCTGTTTCTGTATTTCTCTATCTTTTATTTGTCTCATTTTATGTGAATTATAAGTGTCTATGAGCGTGGTACGTGCTTTTTACCGTACCCGCATTCGTCCTTGCAGGTGAACTGTTTGAATTTGCCGACAACTTTGTATACCGGCCGATAACTGCTACCTTGCCGTGGTGGTCGGGCTTGAATGCCGCAGTGACCCAACAAGCTAAACTGGCTGGGACTCATGTCCCTGCAGGTCCTACCATGCCAGGAAGGTTGTTTGGATAGCGGTTAGACTAAAAGCAGTTACCATGGGGTACATGGGCTCCAGAATCCAATAGGATCAAATGGCGTACGAACCCATATGGGTCACCGGCAACCATGGGAACGCAGCACCTGACGCTGCCCCGCTGCCTTGCGGATTAGACTCCAAGTCAAAGGCTCGGGGGGTGGTCCCTTAAGAAAACCACCTGCTTCGGTTTGGGCGCCCGGGCAGTATCTCAGCCCTCACACAATTAATTAAATGAAGCAACGAACTATCAGTGAAACTCATCGCGCGCTCTTAACAATGCTCTCAAGCAGTAGTGATGTCCCAGTTGATATATCTCTTTCCAACCTTACTTTTATTTTTATACTTAGTTTCCTGTATTTTACCTTTGCTCACCTTGACTTCTTAACCTTCGACAGCCTTTCGCCTTTGTTTGGATTCCTAGCCTATCTGTGTCGTTTCGAGATGTTAGTGAGTAGTCCTCAAAATGGCTGTCCCCAATGTGACTTCTAACACAGATATCCTGAAACCGCGTGCTGCGTTCAAGCTGGCTACCTACAATGTTCGGACGCTGATGCAAATCGGACAACAGGCAGGGTTGGCAAGAACTTTGGAAAGCCTCGCTATCGATGTCTGCTGCATTTCGGAGACCCGCATTCAAGATCCCAGTGAAGTGCTTCGACTGTCCTCTCCATCTGGAAGTTCTAGTAGTATGTACCACCTGCGCTTATCCGGGGACCCTGTGGCATCAGCATCCGGCGTAGCTGGTGTCGGTGTCGCACTGAGCGCTAGAGCCGAAGCTGCACTGCTCGACTGGATTCCCATTAACAGTCGTTTATGTGCTGTGAGGCTGGAAGGTTATACGAAAGTAAGGAGTAGTAGGCCAGATAGGCGGTGTCTATTTGTTGTCTCTGCCTATGCACCGACGGATTGCAGCCCGGATGCAATGAAGGATGAGTTTTACTACCAACTGAGCGACCTGTTGAAACAGGCGGGTCGGAGGGATATCGTAGTGCTAGCTGGGGACTTGAACGCACAGGTCGGGCGTCTAAGCTCAGAGGAGAGTCGTCTAGGTGGTCAGTGGGGACTACATGGTCGCAGGTCAGATAATGGGGACCGTCTTCTGCAGCTTTGCGCGGATCACAACCTATTTCTAGCCAGCACCAACTTCCGGCACAGCCATCGCCGTAGCGCTACCTGGCGTCCTCCCTCTGCGAAGCAAGCTTGGACTCAGATTGATCATATTGCGGTCAGTTTCCGGTGGCGAGGATGCATACAAGACTGTCGCTCCTTCTGGAGCACATGCCTGGACTCCGATCATGCGTTAGTGTGTGCCAAGTTCGTCTTGCGATTTGGTGGGGTTCGTAAAAACCGTCGTCTAAGCGTTGATGTGAGCAAACTAGTAGCACCTGCTACTTCTTTGAAATATCAGAATGAGTTGAAAACAATGCTTGCCAGCAACCCCCCAAGTAGTATAGATGAACACTGGCTTCATGTACAAGGTGCCATGCAAAAGGCGAGTGTAGCCGCTTGCGGCTTGAAAGAATACTCCGCTAACAACCACTGGGTTTCTGCGAGTTCCTTGCAACTCATGGATGAACGCCGGTCCATTCCGGCTGGCAGTGAATACAACAATCAGCGAAAGGCGCTCACGCGCAAGATTAGACAGTGTTTACGTAAGGACCGCGAAGCCTGGTGGTCAGAACGTGCGTATGAGATGGAGTCAGCTGCTGCATCTGGCAACAGTCGGAAGCTGTTCCAACTCATACGAGCCACCGGCAGCAAGAAACAAGGTGTCAGCGAGACGGTCTGTGAGGCAGATGGCACTCCAATTACCAGCCTGAAGAGACGCCTGGAACGCTGGGCAGAGCACTTCGGGAAGCAGTTCAGCTGGCCACCAGCTTCATTGTCTACTATCATTAGCCCGAGTGCTCCTTGGTCGGTTAGTACCGACCCACCCACCGAAGCGGAGGTCCGTAAGGAACTCCAAGTTCTGAAACGCCATAAGGCGCCCGGCCCAGACAAATTACCCCCGGCTCTTTTTAAAGATGGTGGCGAGACTCTCATAATGGCTCTAACTGGGTTGTTCAGGAGGGTGTGGGAGACAGAGAGCGTACCATCAATGTGGAACGAAGCCATTATCGTCCCCATCTTTAAAAAGGGTCGACGTAATTCCTGTGACAACCATAGGGGTATCAGTCTGTTACCAGTTGCGTCTAAAATATTGGCTGCTGTCATGCTTCGCAGACTGTGCAAAATACGCGAAGGATTGATTCGCGAAGAGCAGGCTGGGTTTCGTTCAGGTCGTGGATGCATTGACCATGTGTTCACCCTTCGTCAGTTGTTGGAACACCGCCACACGTATTGCAGGCCAACGATCGTTGTGTTTCTTGATATTAGGGCTGCCTTCGATTCGTTGGACAGAACTGTGCTCTGGAACTGTCTGTTAGAGAGAGGTGTACCTGAGAAATTTGTTAACATCTTGAAAGCCCTATACAGAAACACCTCAGGTAGAGTGAGGGCATACAACCAACTATCACCACTGTTCCCAACCAACAGTGGGGTTAGACAGGGTTGCCCAATCTCGCCATTTCTCTTTAACTTTGCCATCGACGAGATTCTGGAGTCAGCTCTGAAGGATGTGTGTGAAGGTGGTGTAGATCTGCTACCTGGAGATAGACTTTTCGACCTCGAGTATGCAGACGATATCGTCTTACTGTGCGATAGCATGCAGGCTGCCCAAATCGCACTCAATCAGTTGGCGATCAGTGTCTGTAAGTATGGTATGTGCTTTGCGCCGTCTAAGTGCAAAGTACTGTTACAAGATTGGCAGGAGCCTGTACCTGCACTCACTCTTGCGGGTGAACCGCTTGAAGTTGTCGATAAGTTTGTGTACCTAGGTAGTTGTGTGAGTGCTGGCGGAGGGGTGACGGATGAGATTTCCAACCGTATAATGAAAGCTAGGGTGGCATACATCAACTTGAGCCACCTCTGGCGCCGTCGCGACTTTAGCCTGGCTGTCAAAGGTCGGGTATACAATGCTTCGGTGCGGGCTGCGCTGCTCTACGCCTGTGAAACCTGGCCTCTCCGAGCTGAGGATGTGAGGCGACTCTGCGTGTTCGATCACCGCTGTCTCCGCAGGATTGCTTGCGTTCGATGGCATCATCGCGTGAGTAATTCTGAGGTTCGGCGGCGTGTGTTTGAACACAGTGGAGATCACCATTCATTGAATGTCGTCATCTGGAAACACCGGCTCCGGTGGCTTGGACATGTGCTGCGAATGTCACCCCAGAGGCTTCCGTACAGGTCTCTGTTCGCTAGCCCTGGGACGGGTTGGAAAAGGCGGAGAGGTGGTCAGCCCATGACGTGGCGTCGTGGGATGAAGGATATTTGTGCTAGATTAGCATCGGTTGGTGTGTCACGACTCCCTGGTTGGGGTCTGAGAGATAGCTCAAATCGATGGCTCGAAACGTTATCGGATATGGCCAAGAATCGTAATCAATGGCGAATGTGTTGCGATTTCCTTCTTTCTTCCATTCCCGATGATAGTTAACGAACACTGTTTGAACCTGTTAAGAATGAGTGTTTTCCTTCCAGATGAAGTTCATTATTCGTTCTCTACTTATATATATATTTTCTTTTCCTGCCTTCCTTTTTTTTCCATCTATGTTGTTTTATTATTATTGTGTGGCGCATCCTCCTTGGTGCCATATTGTACCAAGTTTTAATGCGTTTAAATAAAATATAAAAAAAATGGTGGTGTGACGGGCAAGATTTCTAACTGTGTAGTGAAAGACAGGGTGGCATACGCCAGTTTGAACTACCTCTGGCGTCGTCGCGACGTCAGCCTAGTTGTCAAAGGTCGGGCTTACAATGCTTAGATGTGCGCACTCTCTTTCTCTGTGCCTACGAAACTTGGTCTCTCTGAGTCGAGGATGTGCAGTGACTTTGCGTATTCGGCGATTGCTGCCTTCGTGGGATCGTTCGTATCTGATGGCATCATCGTGTGAGTAATTTTGAAGTCCAGCAGAGTGGGTTTTCATACGTTAGAGGTCACCAGTCATTGAGTGTAGTCATCTTGAAACACCAGCTTGGATATCTTGGACATGTGCTACGAATGTCGCCCCAAAGGCTGCTGTATCTGTCGTTGTTCGCTAGCCCTGGGACTGGATGAAAAAAGCGAAGAGGAGGTGTTCAGCTTATGATATGGCACTGTGTGTGTGTTAGGTTAGCATCATCTAATACACCACGACTCCCTGATTGATGTCCGAAAGTTAGTTCTGATCAGTGGCTCTAATTGTTATCAGATATGGTATAATAAGGTAAGTAATGTTGACGTTAGGCGTAGTATTGGGCAAAGAGCGAAAATCAATCGGAGAGGCTATAAAGTTACATAGATTGAGATGGCTAGGTAACGTGCTGCGCATGCCTAACCATCGCCTCCCTCGACGGGCAATACTAGCTGATATAGGTGCAGGTTGGAAAAGAGTAAGCGGTGGCCAAACAAAAACATGGCATCAATCCATGAAATCCTTGACAGTTAAACTGAGTCAGGTAGGGAGATGCAGAATTCCGGGTTGGGGCCCGCCCTCGGGACTCTAAGAATCAATGGAGGCTGGAGACAATAGGTGACATGGCTCAAAATCGTTGTCAATGGCTTACGCAGATGTATTCAGTCTCTGTAATCTTTCATATTCCTTTCTACCACTACCCATTCTGTTTCACTCTTATATTTGTCAAAACTCTATTGATTCTCTTCACTCATTTTCTTGTCTACCTTTGTGTGCTCTTTGGAACTTGGTAACTCGAACTGCTACACTTCGGTGCGAAGTTCTATATTGAATCCAGCCAGCAGCCAGCAAGATATGGCCAAGAATCGCAATCAGTGGCGAACATACTACAGTTTCCCTCTGTTTCTTCCCTTGCTGAAAGTTAACATGAAGTGATGAGTGTTGAATGACCCTGGCAAGTATGCTTACTTGCTTTCTGGATAATATTCCACAACTGTCATTCGGCAACATAATTAAATCCCAGGATAGACTATTGGAACGTTAGAGAGAACACTTTGACCTATAGCCACGCTCAAGTTACTGAGCATCCAACACCTCCCTGAATGGTTTAAAGACACATAACTGATTTTAAGCTGCAAGTGATTTAATGCACTTTTATGTACATGCGGTCTCAAAAAAACTTTTCTTACACGAAGAAAGCTAGCTAAAACTGGGTTCTGTCTGTCTGGATTCAACATAGAACTTGGCACCGAAGTGCACCAGTTCGAGTTGCCACGTTCCAAATAGCACACAAAGGTAGACAAGAAGATGAGTGAAGAGAATCAATAGACTTTTGACAAGTATAAGAGTGAAACAGAATGAGTAATGGTAGAAAGGAATATGAAAGATTACAGAGACTGAATACATCTGCGTAAGCCATTGACAACGATTTTGAGCCATGTCACCTATTGTCTCCAGCCACCATTGATTCTTAGAGTCCCGAGGGCGGGCCCCAACCCGGAAGTCTGCATCTCCCTACCTGACTCAGTTTAACTGTCAAGGATTTCATGGATTGATGCCATGTTTTTGTTTGGCCACCACTTACTCTTTTCCAACCTGCACCTATATCAGCTAGTAATGCCCGTCGGGGGGGGGGCGATGGTTAGGCATGCGCAGCACGTGACCTAGCCATCTCAATCTATGTAACTTTATAGCCTCTTCGATTGATTTTCCCTCTTTGCCCAACACTACGCCTAACGTCAACATTACTTACCTTATTATACCACCTAACGTGAGAAAGAGATCGTAGACATCTATGATCAAAAACAGTCAACCTTTTCATGTCTTCAACTCGTATTGGCCATGTTTCAGAGCCATAGAGAAGGACGGAGCGAACTGCTGAGCAGTACACACGTCCCTTGGTTGATAGCCGGATGTCACGCCTACGCCAGAGATGGTGTAAGTTAGCGAAAGCAGCTCGAGCTTTTTGGATCCGTGCTGAGATTTCGTCGCCAATCAATCCGTTGGTGCTGATACAACTTCCCAAATAGGTGAAGTGGTCAACATGTTCTATCACTTCACTCCCTATCACTAAGCTAGGGGTAGACGTAGTCCAGTCCTGTAGCAGCATCTTACATTTCACAGGGGCGAATCGCATGCCAAACATACGAAGATTGCTGCTCAAGGTGTTCAGAAGACTCTGCATTTTGTCAGCATCCTCCCCTAACAGGACTATGTCGTCTGCATATTCTAAGTCCATAAGACTATTCCCTGGTAACAAGTCGATTCCTAAGTCGTTAAGTTCAGTTAAGGATACTTCCATTAGCATATCTATGATGAAGTTAAACAGAAATGGGGAAAGTGGACATCCCTGACGGACACCACTGGTTGTTATCAATTCAGATGACAATTCCCCATAAGCCCTTACACGGCTACGTGAGTTTGAGTAGAGTGCCTTGATTAGTGCAATGTACTTTCTTGGTACTCCTAAAACTGGGTTACATGCCACAGACTTCTCATGTACGAGTCTGCGATTCACATTTACTGTGTGATGAGGGCTGATAACACCACTCAGTTGCCCAGTTCAATGTAGGTTGAGTATGACCAAAACCCGTGAACTACCATATTCAGTAGACAAACTTTATGTATAGACTATTAAGATTGTATTTAGTTTAACTAATTTGTAACAGTTTTCACCAGTAGTGTGCATTTTTATTTTCCTTTTAAGGTATGAACCAGGAGAAACGTATGACAGCAAGTTTTCAAGCCTTTCCTCTGCAATGGAAGAGTGTCGAGCTGAATGCGTTGGAATTTATCTATCTGATTTACCTCTTGTTTTGGAACAATTCGGTTTGAATACTGACTGTGCTCAAGGCGATGTCCCAGATGTAGTCTATATCAATTGGTTGTCAATGATTCGTTCAGGTGTAACTTCTATGGAGTTTTATTCTCCAGCAGAAAATGCTGGTGACATTGGATCATGGCGTCAAGCACATTGTTGTGCTCGTTATGCAATTCTACGAGTAAGTGTTTCCAAATTCCTGTTTTTGGCAGTCATTGTCATATTCACTTCACTTAAAACCAACTGACATAAATTCAAGAGTTGGTTTGTGTAGATTTAATTTGTTTCAAGTTTGATATCAATCGGTGAATCAACCTTGCAACCAATCAAATCCCTACAAACTCTAACTCTTGAAAATTAATCTGATGTTCGCTTAGTCGACTGGCCGCAGGACAAAGTTGTTTGAAGTTCTTCTAGTTATTAGACTTACTCAGCGGTATCCAGCTGGTCGTTAGTGAGTACAAGTACTTGCCGCTGATGACGTTGGCTGGTGCAAGTTGCGGTAAAATAACGAAGTGATAGGAGTTAGAATTCATGTACTGGCCATTGGGGTTTCGGGTCCCAGTGGCTGAATGGTCTATGAGCTTGACTTGTAATCGGAAGGTCTCAGGTTCCATCCTTGACGGTGGGCGGATACTGTCGATGAGTCCGAAACTAGGATGAAATATCTGGCTGTTCAATACTCCCTGGTGGCCTTCAGTGGTTCTCTGACTGATATGAATCCCTGGTCAAACTTGACATAACGTTATACTAACTTGTGTGTTGATGTTAGTGTCAGGTAGACTCATGCTCACATCCATAGGCTGTGAGGTAAGGTGTATAAAAGTAGAATCAATTATAATTCCATAATAGAAAAATTGTACTGGATAAAATACAGTCACACAGTATTATGTAATGATGATGTTTGGAACCCATAAGCATATGGTTATGATTACTCCTAAAATTGTTCTGAGCCTTAATTACACTAACTGTGGCGACTCTCAACAAGAAAAGCAATCACATTAAAGTTAATCACATTGAAAAGATGATGAAAGTTTTCACGATTTACTTAGATGTGTCTACGTCATTCTGACCAGTCTTATTTCGTTTTACACCTAGTTCCAAGCTTTCTGATGTGTTACTGTAGGTCGAACTTTATCACATCTAGCATGAATGGCTGACCATACCCGTTGATGAAGGTTTCACAGAGAGTCATCACTGACTGACTACTTGCCTGCTTTAATTAGCAGTCTACGTGGCAAACTCCATCTTTAGTTAGCCCTATAAAGGATGCAGAAGTAATAAATCCGACGGAATTAACTGTCTTCTGAATATTCGTGAAAAGGAAATTCAAAAACTTTCCTCAAGTATTTTCCGTCTACTCAACACAGAGTTCGTCTAGAACAAGAAAATAATGAGTGAATAATAACAGAGGAGACTGTCGTGTAACATTGTGCACTAGGCCATCACTCGAGTCGGAAACGACAAGTTAGGCATTGGTTCGAGGGTGACATGGAGGAGAAGATTATATGAGAAAGAAATGAGAGCTTGTGACCAGTCGTGGAAGCAGTTGAAGAAGACTGCAGATAATAGAACAAAATGAAGATGGGCTGTTGGAAGTCGTATTGTTCCACTAGGAACGCAAGGCAGAATAATAATAATTATAACAAGAGATAATTTTCAAGCGACTGGCCCTATTTAGGCAGTGATCTGAGGTTCTAGTGGGAAGCCGTGACCAGTAGGGTACAGCAGGTTGAAGGTAAGGCAGCAACTCATCGAAGAAGACATTACTAAATGGTCGCGCTATGTCGTGAATTGGCAGAAGTTAGAATTCATGGCCTGGTCATTGGATCGGGTCCCAGTGGCTGAATGGTGTACGAGCTTTCCTTGTAACTGGAAGGTCCTGGGTTCGAACCCTGTTGATGGGTGCGTACTTCTAAAGCAGAGTCCCAAACTAGGGTGAAACAGCTGTCCAGTACTCCCAGCTGGTTTTCCAATGGTTCTCTAACTGATGCCAGCTCATGATGAAATCCTCCATCCAATAAGAGAAAGCTACTAAAAAGGTGAGACAGACAGCATCCTATCACAAAAGTATGAAAAAAAATTCTACAAGGCTGCAATTGTAAAGAGCTGCCAGTGGAAGTTTTCACATAGCATGATTTGAATTCCGTAGTATTAAGCATACTACTACTACTACTACGTACAGATGTTAATCAGCTAATTATTGACTTAGTCAACCATCACTCAGACATGATATCGAAAATAAGGGTCGTGTAAGGTCAAGCTGAACAAGTGTACGCCAGACATGATTTTATGCAGGCTAATAATATGTGATGTTTACAATGTGACAGTTAATTCTTAAAGTCATTATAAATACTGTTTTTAATTGCTTAGTTGGCATATATTACATTAATCTAGTGGGATAAAATAAAACACGTTTACATTTATACAATCTCTGAGGAAATCGGCCTTTTCAATGACTTCAGCAAGCTTGACAGAATAGCGCAGAAACCCCCCCCCTTCACTGTCAAAGGGTCCTTGCTAATTTTTAATGCACCGAAAGTATCCATCCAGACATGAATATAAGAACAACAAAGTTCAGCGAAAAGTCTTTTCTCACCGGCGAATTCATTGACTTAACTGTACAATCATATTTATACATAACTTTCTGTAGTTGGTTTGTAAGGATTAGTTTTGTTTCAAGGAGTTGATCACGGATTGATATCAGTTAGAGAACTATTGGAAATCAGCCACAGGTAATACTGGACAGCTGTTCCATCAGCCTAATTTGGGAGTTATCGGCAGTACGCACCCATTGCCAGAATTCGAGCCCAGGACTTTTCGGTTACAAGGAAAGCTCGTATACCATTCAGCCACCGGGACCCGATTCAACGACTCATGAATTCTAACTCAACCAATTCGTGATTTAGCGCGACCACCAACCAATGTCATCGGTGGGACATCCATAATTATTTTGTGTGTGTACATTAGGATTGTCAAGCAAAGATAAAAGTTAGTTGGGTTACTGTTTACGTCATCAAAATGTTTCTAAAAAGTGATGAATAATCAAAATTGTAACCAGGGGGGTGAAGATTGGTAAGTATTGACAAGAGTTGCGTAATATGAAATAGGATGTTAATGGAGACACGTGTCCAAACATAAATTATGGAGTAGGTAGAGAAAGTAAATAAAGGTTTGGTTAAGAAAAAAAATTCAAAAGATAAAACATTATTAATAAAGTCGTAGAACTTGGAATTATACCACCCAAGGTAGAAGGTGGGGGTGCAGAAGTTTCTTCTGTGTGCATGAATCAAGGTTTTCTATCCGGATTGTTAAGGCCTTGGCAATGCAAAGTATACGGAAGCCTACCTACTGTTTTCGGGAGGCTTCTTTTGACTTTGTACGTGACTTTGAATGAATTCTCCGTGCATATTGAGTGACCAGTGTTGACTATATGCTCAATTTATAGCACTCTTTATTGATCCACTGTTATCTTTTCGTAGCCAAGCTGGATAATATTCTTTGACTCTTTTGGATAAAATATTCATCGAACTTATCTCGCTCCACATGAGCAAGTAAATTGGTAGATACACATAGAAGTGATCAAATGCGATAGTTTATCTTTGGAGTTGTTAAAGAACAATGGGCGGCTTGAGAATACCAATCGTAATGTAGCAGCAGAGAATGTTCTTTTCAGGGTGTTAGATATTCTTCTCTTTAAACTCCACATTCATGTATAGCATCTTCTTCGGCACAGAGATGGGTTGTTCTTTGTTGCTTTTCAGTTTTATATGTGTATGTATAAAGCGTGGTGGATGGCCATTCTCAAGTAGTGTCTTCCTCAAAAGAGTGATCTCCTCTACTACTGATTTGGGGCTGTGAATTTTAGTCGCAAGAGGTATTAACATTTACCAAAAACCTACCAAGCCTACAATTCAGTCTGCAGCAAACAAAGGATTAGGCACATAACACTAATTAATTAAGTACTCAATTCGGTCCTACAGGAACGAGGTTAATCGCGAGCCCGAATAGCTCAATGGTGGTTACGTCTCTGACAACTGCAACACAGGTTCGAATCTCATAAGGGACATGAGTTCCTTCAAGCTTGCAGATACGCCTTGTTTTACTAAGGAATGCCACAGTGTACCATGATGGCGAGCCATCTAGCATGGTCGGTGGTCACAGTACAAACTTGATCGATAGAATTCAGTCTATACCAAATACAGAGGACTAAACGTACATCACCAGTTAGTAGTATCCTCCAGTCAAATAATAATTAACAATAATGTTTAAAAAAGTGCCTTAATAAAATCATAACCAAGGGTAAATTATATTTTACCTTTAGTGAAGATAATTCATCTGATCGTTTTGTATTCTTTCGGTGCTTGCGTAATTACTAAGCACTGATTTATTATTATTATTATTATTGTTCCCTTGGGTTCCTAGTGGAACATAGGGCTTCAACTGCACGTCTCCACTTGCTTCTGTCTTGTGCTGTTCTTTTCACTTGCGTCCATGTTATTCCATACTGTTTCATCTCCTCCTCACACGATCTCCTCCATGTCACCCTTGGACGTCCCACTCGCCGCTTCCCTTTCGGGTTCCACTCGAGCGATAGTCTGACGCGCGATGTCACTCAACGGCCTCCTCAGCGAGTGTCCAATCCATCTCCACTTCCTCCTGCATATTTGTTGGGCGATTGGTTCCTGTTTCGTTTGTTCCCATAGCTTCTTGTTTGTGATTCTTTCTGGCCATCTAATCTTCAGTATAGAGCGAAGACAGTTGTTGATAAAGGTCTGCAACAGGCTGTTGGAAATATTCTTGGTGACCCGCCAAGTTTCTGATCCGTAAAGCAAAATTGACTTGACGTTTGTATTGAAAATCCGAATTTTGTTGTTGATGGTGAGTGACGAAGATTTCCAGATTGGTTTCAGGTTGATGATGGATGTGTTTCTCGCCTTCCCGATTCTCGATTTGACATCCTCGTCCGTTCCTCCTGTGGTTGAGACAATGCTGCCTAGATAAGTGAAAGAAGTAACCTCTTTCAAATCCCTCCCGTTGATGGTGATTGGCGCTGAATGTTGCTGCTGCTGTTGTTGTTGTTGGTTGGTTATTTTCATAACCTCCGTCTTGTCTATGTTCACATAGAGTCCTGTCTTTGCTGCTTCTTCGACCAGTTTGTCGGTTTTTGCTTGTAAGTCTTCGATTTTGTGTGACATCAAACATAAATCATCCGCAAAATCCAGGTCTTCTAGGTTCTTCACGTCGGTCCAGGATATCCCTGTCTTCTCGTTTCCCACTATCTGACGCATAATCCAGTCCACCACAATTAGGAATATCATTGGTGATAATAAGCACCCTTGTCTGACTCCTGTGTTTACTCCAAACGCTTCGCTGAGTTTTCCGTTGTGGATCACTTGACATGTGCCGTTGTCGTACAGTTCTTGAATAAGGTTGATGAATATTTGGGGTACGCCGTAGTACTCGAGTAGTTTCCAAATTACTTCGCGGTCAACGCTGTCGAAGGCCTTCTCAAAGTCTATGAAGTTGAGGTAGAGATTTGATTGCCATTCCATGCTTTGTTCGATGATAATGCGTAGAGTTGCAATTTGGTCAGAACATGATTTGCCTTTCCTGAATCCAGCTTGTTCTGGTCGGAGTTCTGTATCCAGCGCGTCCTTGATTCTCTCCAGGATGATGCGACTCAGGATTTTACTTGGTGTCGACAGGAGCATGATTCCTCGCCAGTTCTTGCAGAGTCCCAGGTCGCCCTTCTTTGGTAGTTTCACCAGGTAACCTTTCCTCCAGTCAGTAGGCACCTTTCCCTCTTTCCAGATCTTTTGCAATAATGGAGTCAGCATATCTGCCGTCGTTTCTGGGTCCGCTTTCAGTGCTTCCGGGGGTATTCCATCTGGTCCAGCTGCTTTTCCAGCTTTCAGAAGCTTGATTGCATTCATGACTTCAGTTTTCGTTGGAGGATTGGTGTCAACTTGCAGTTGTGTACGTGCTGTTGTTGGTATTACTGGACGGGTTGTAGGTGGTGGTCGGTTCATGAGTCCTTTGAAGTGGTCCGCCCATTGTTTAATCTGTCTTTCTTCTTTGGTAATTGGGTTCCCTTGGCTGTCTTTTATAGGTTTCACTTGTGTTGATCTCTTCCCGGATAGAGACTTGGTTATCTGATATAGTGTCCTCAGGTCCCTTTTGCCTGCTGCCTTCTCAGCTTCAGTAGCCAGGTTGTCGTAGAATTGTCTTTTGTCCTTCCTGGCACTCTTCTTCACTTCTTTGTCCAGTGCTGTGTAAGTTGAGTTCAGCGTCTCTTTCTCTTGTCCATCTTTGCATTGAATCATTTTCTCTTTCACTTTTCTCCTCTCCTCTATTAGTTTCCAAGTGTCTGTTGAGAGCCATTCCTTGTCTTGTTTCTTCTTTCTTCCTAAAACAATTGAGCACGTTTCGTTGAAAATTACCTTCAGAGAGTTCCAATGGTCTTCCACGGATGATTCCTCAGTGGTGCCACGTAGTGTTTCCTGCTTTGCTCTGACAGTTGCAGTGAAAATGTCCTGTGTGATTGTGTCCTTCAGTTTTTGCGTGTTGAACTTGCATTGTGGCCTATCCCCAGGTATCCTCGAGGCTTTCAGCTTCACCTTGAAAGTCCCTTGTACTAGATAGTGGTCTGAACCCACATCTGCTCCTCTCCTCGATCTTGTGTCCAGTAGGCTCCGTCTCCACTTCCTTGAGATTGAAATGAAGTCTATCTGGTTTTTGGTGTGTCCATCTGGTGAAATCCATGTTGCCTTGTGTATATCCCTGTGTTTGAACACACTGCCACCAATCACCAAATCATTGAAGGCGCAGAAGTCTGAGAAGAGTTCACCATTTTCGTTCATTTCACCGAGGGCCTCACGACCCATGGTGAGTTGTCTTCCTGTATTGTCTCCTCCCAGTTTCGCATTCATGTCGCCCATCAGGATTTTGATATCGCTCTTTGGGACGTTGTCCATTACTGTTTGTAGTTGACTGTAGAAATCCTCCTTCTTCTCATGTTCTGAGGCGTTTGTAGGCGCGTAGCACTGAATGATTGTAACCTTTTTCCTTTTGAGTTGAACCTGGCTGTCATTATCCTGGAGGAGATTGGTTCCCACTGCATGAGAGCTTTAGCCGCTGTTGGTGACATCATGATGGCTACTCCCTCGGTGTGCTCGTGATTGTCCTCTGGGTGACCGGAGTAGATTATTGTCTCTCCAGTTGATAGTTGGCTCCTTCCACATCCGTTCCATCTGCTCTCGCAGATTCCCAACACTTCTATTTTATATCTCCTCATTTCTGCAGCTACCTGAGCAGCCTTCCCAGCTTCGTACATTGTACGAACATTCCACGTCCCCATCCTTATTTTCGCTTTCATCGAAAGAAGGCACATCGGCTGATTGGCTTCCCGAAGGCTTTCACCAGCCCGCGTCATTTCACTTCCCCGATTCCAGCAAAAAATAAGGTCACTATTTGTAATTTTAGAATTTTGAATATATTTGTGCGTTGAAGTTTTAGTAGCAATTTGGTTAAGTTTTGGGGGTGGAGTTGCTAGCACCACGCCCCAACCCTCCCTCTTTATCCGGGCTTGGGACCGGCTAGAATACTAGTGACCTAGTAATCTAGGCGAGGTTAAGCACTGATTTACATTCCATTAAAACATACTTTGTTGTTTGTTTTATTTTGGTGATTGGTTTTTGCCGCTATTTTTCATCCTCATTGTTTATACTTTTATGGTGTCAATGTTTTATGCGGACAAAAAGCCTTTTCAGGAAAAAAATATCACTTATTTTAACCATACTGATCTCTGTAAAATAAAACTTTCTTGGTGGTAAACAAAGTTATATCATTGTCCATTCGTTGTCTAAAATGTTAACTATACTATATTTTACAAAACGTTGGATTGAAATAGAGACGCAGACGCGCTGATCACGAATACCGCTTGACTGTCTACGCCAACAACACTACGCATCAGCTGCCTGTTTCCCCGGTCTGCACTACTTAAACGAGAAGACACAATGATGTGACCTACAAAGTATTTTGATGTGGTTGTGTTCTCTGAGCTGGTGGATATTTTATTTGCGAAGCTTTCATTGACCACCCTACTAGGCAACATCGCTTCAGCGCGCATACTTTAATTTGTTGAAGTGAACTTTTAGATTTCTCCACGAGTTTATTAGTCATTTCTCCTGGTGAGTGGTGATCTTGGGCGTGAGTCTTTGGTTGTTTTGTGTTTTTTCACACCCTCTAGATTGTTACTTGTATTGGAACTAATAGTTTCTTAGTCGACTAGCACAACTTTCAAATATTAGACGGAGGAAACACCAAGAATGCTAGAGAGTTTTTAGGAGTCACCCTGGAATTCCAGTGAATCGTCAATCAATAGACACATCGAGATAGACAAAACTTACCAACCGGTAAGAAGGAAATCTCACACACAAATGGTCGAAATCCAAGTCAAAGAAACAATCAGTTCCAATACAAGTAGTCTATATGGTGTGAAAACACAAAAACAACCAATAACGATGTTCAAGGTCAGCAGGAGAGATGATTAATAAACTCGTGGAGAAATCTAAAAGCTCACTTCAACAAATTGAAGTATGCACTGAAGATGTTGCCTAGTAGGGCAATGAAAGTTTCGCAAATAAACTATCCACCAGCTCAGAGAACACAACTACATCAAAATCATCCACCTAAGCTACAAATCTTCTCCATCAGACCTACAAAGTATATTTCACGCAATCATGTATAATTCAAGAAATCACCAGGGATGATATGTCAGTTAGTCTGTAATCATGATCAATAAAATAGTTAGTGGGCGTTATTTTACGTAGGTTAATTCTGATTCGTTTATTTCTAGACTGGATATCGATCACTCTATCAGACTAGAGCCTTCATACACTTTTAAATTGATATATATATGTCCTGCATGTTTCATATTAACATTTAATATGTAATTAATCGTTCAACCAATTGACTAGAGAGAGAAACAATTTTCAAATGTTGGTTCATAGGGATTTGATTGGTTTCAAATTGACGCACGAGCTGTTATCATTTAGGCAACAGTTGATAACCAGGGAGTACTGGACACCTGTTTCATCCCACTGTGGGATGAATTACTGTGATAGTTGATCCAAACGTTTGTCAACTAGTTGTGAGAAGGTAGTCAACTGTTCCATGATTTCTTTTGCTGTGACTTCATTGAAATTGACTTTTCCAAAATCTAAAATTAGAAATACAATCTACGTAAGAGGAAAGTGTAAGATATACGTGTACTTCAAATTACTTATTAGAATAAGACATTCAGAAGACAAATTTCGCGAGATGATAGGAACAAAATTGTTCTTATCTAAACATTCTCTAGTGAAATGTTCGTTTTTAAGGGCCTGCAAAATATTCACGAGTGACACACTGACGGATGAGCTTCGACACATACAACATTCAGTTTTATTAGCTAATGGTTATCCAGAAAACTTTATCAAGACGACATCTAGAAAAGACAGCTTCTGTACCAAAGAAAGCTATCTTTATTAACCTACCATTCAAGGCTGATTAAATTATGCAGTTGACAGCTACCTCAAAGACTTCGGTCAGCCATCAAACGCACAATCTACGCCGCATCTCTTTCCCTCACATCTAGAACATTTTCGATCCCTACACCTACGGTTAAGGGACGAAATTCTGTAGACCCTACCTCAAACTGTATCTACAAGTTCACCTGCAGGTGCGGTGACACTTATATGGGCAGAAACAACAGAATATTCCCATGTTAACGAAAGGAAAATGTTTCCAAAATGGTTATTAAAACATATAGAAAATCCCAATGCAATTAATCTGAATAGAAATCCTGCATCATCCATTGCAAAGTACCTATTAATGTCAGGTCACAAAATCATTATTAATGACTGCTTCACATTTAACTCATCACATAACTCTAATTCAAGGTTCGTTATTAAAGGTGATACAAGCATTAATATCAGTGAAAAGTTTGAGCATTGTGGATTAGATCAGCTGGTAGACATCCGACGCAAGCATGTTGACTATTCAGGCAATGACTGACTGGTTTCAGCATAGAACTTTGCACACAGAAGTGCACCAGTTCGAGTTGCAGCATTCCATGTAACACAAAGATAGAGAAGAGAGATTTGAAGGAACGATAATAAGCAGAATGTGAGGGAGAAAGAATTAATAAAACAAGGAAAAAATGACGGTTTATTTGATATGAGATATCATAAAGAGTAAATCCAACTGCGCTACTGACAACGATTTCATGTCATGCCATCAATTGTCTCCAGCTGTCATTGGTTCTTAGAATCCCGAGGACTCGAATCTGGCAGTCTGTGCATTCCTCATGGACTGATGCCATGTTTTAGTTCGACCACTACTAGCTGTTTTCCAACCTGATCCTATGTCAGCTAAGACTGGTGATCGAGGGAAGCGATAGCTAGTCATGCGTAACACATGTTCCAGCCATCTCAATATATTGATTTTCCCTCTTTATGTAACACTTGACGCCTAATCCTCAATATTATTCATCCTATTATATCGCCTAACATGGGGGATAGAACGCAGATACGTATGATCAAAGACAGTTGGTCTTTTGATGTCTCCCACTTTCAATGGCCATGTATCACAACCATAAAAAGAGGACGGGGGGGGACTGTAGTGACATGCAGTCAAACGGCTCATGAATTCTAACTTCTCCCAATTTGCTTTGTATAGCGCTACAGCCAGTCACTGTCATCAGCGCAAGTATTCAATATCAGCTCGTCATCTAACTTAAATTCTATTTCTGTTGTAATTTCAGGTTTTGATTGAAGCTGACAATTCTATGGTACGTATAGATGAAGTAGTCGGTGAGGACGGTGCACCTGATTTGTGTATTTTCTTTGATCGTAAAAAGCTGTTAACTGTGGCTCGTCCAGCAATTGGTGAATTCTTAAGAAAATTACAAGTAAGCATAACTGTAAAAATTGTTCGCCTTATTTTTCTCCATTTCTAATAATTATTACTACAGTGAACCGTGAGTAGTAGTGCGTCGTGGTGTTTCAGCGGCAGAATACTTGTCAACCACAACTCACTTGGTTCGGGGCTAGATCGCCAGCTGACACACTCCTAAACCTCGCTTAGCCTCCGAAATTAAGCCCGGTATAGAGGGAAGGCTAGGTGGGTATGAGAGGCTCGCAACCCTAATGCCGTAAAAACTAAACACTACAGCTCAAGCTTCGAAACCCTATATTCCATTCGGAACGCAGAGGAATAGGATTTTTAAAAATGTGATCCTTGTATTATTATTATTATTCCCTTGGGTTCCGAGTGGAACATAGGGCTTCAGCAACACACCTCCACTTTGTTCTATTTTCTGCCATTCTCCTCAGCTGGGTCCACAATTGTCCATAATCTCTCATCTCTTCTTCACACGATCTCCTCCATGTCACCCTAGTACCGACGACCCACTCGTCGCTTTCCATTGGGATTCCACTCGAGGGCCTGGCGTGCGATGTCATTCTGCGGCTTCCTCAATGTATGCCCGATCCATCTCCACTTTCCCCTACATATTTGTTGAGCGATCGGCTCTTGGTTGGTTTGTTCATCGCCAGAGTTTCTTGTTACTTATTCTTTCTGGTTAGTCATTTGATCTTCAGTATGGAGCCAGCGAAGCGGGCAGCTGTTGATGAATTTAACAGACGGTTAGAAGTCCTTTTCGTGACACGCTGGTTAAGTTTCTGACCCGTACAGAAGAACTGACCGACTTGACATTGGTTTGAAAATCCGAATCTTGTTCCCTATGCTGAGTGCAGAAGATTTCCAAACTGGTTTCAGGTTGATGAAGGCGTATCTTGCCTTTCCGATTCTGACTGGCTTTGACATCTTCATCCGTTCCGCCTGTAGTTGAAACGATGCTTCCCAGATAAGTGAAGGAGGTAACCTCTGTTAAATCTCTCCCGTTGATGGTGATTGGTGCTGTTGTTGTTCGTTGGTTATCTTTATCACCTCTGTCTTCTCTATGTTTACCCGGAGTCCTGCCTTCGCACCCAGTCTCTTCAACCAGTTTGTTTGTTTTCGAGTTTGTGTGACATTAGACATTATATCATCTGCAAAATCCCTCATCCATGTATTTTTTATTTATTATAGCTTGATTCCACACCGCATGTGATATCGGTAGCTCGAATTTTGCAGGTCGACCATTATTGATATCAGGTGTGCGTCGGCAGGGGATCGAACCCCGGACCATGTACATGGTCCGCGAGAGTCCTAACCGCTGCGCCATCGACGCACACTCTAATGTCAAATGCATTAATTTCAACACAATCTTATACAGAATGTGTACTTGAAAATCATGAAACTATTTCTATCTTGGAAGAAAAATTGAATGAATGGGCGAAAAATGCCCGCTTTCATGTTAATTTACGAAAGAAATTCGATAATGATTAAGCGTTTCTCGCTAGTATGATCTTCAAGACGAAGTATTACTCAGACAGAATTATCGATAAAGTACCCCCATGCTACAAAATCATGCCTCTGCATACACGTAAAATATAAATTATCTAAGTGTGGAGACACACAAATGTAAAAAAACAATAGATTGAGCTAAGAAATATATTCCTTTTCAATTCGTTCGCCATCATGAGCTCTTCACTAATATGCATTTTACCAATCACATGTGGTTATCTTAGTCCATCCCAGAGATCCCTGTTGCTGATCTCTTCTGGCCGGCCATCTGATCTTGAGTAGCATTGAGTGAAGAAAGCTGTTGATGAAGGTGTGTAGTTTGTTCTAAGTGCCCTGCGAGACACGGCCACAAGTCTCTGATCCGTATAGTAGCACTGACTTCACATTGGAGTTGAAAATCTGGATCTTGTTTTTCATGTTGAGTGCTATTGACCTCCACACAGACTTGAGAGTAATGAAAGCTTGCCTTGCTTTCCCGATCCTCGCTGCTTTGATATCCTCGTGAGTTCCGTTCACCTGTAGTTCAAATGATGCTTCCCAGGTAGGTGGGAAGGCAAAGGAGGTTGTTTCTTTCAGATTCCTCCCATTTATGCTGATTGCTGTCTGTTGTTGTTGCTGTTGGCCAGGAATCCTCATCACCTCTGTTTTCTCTATGTTCACTTGAAGTCCTTCCTGTGTTTGATGCTTGTTTTTTGTGTGGGTCCATTTTATACCTGTTTCCTCGCTACCCGCTCTCTGTCTGTCGCATCGTCCAGTCTACGGCAATCAGGAAAATCATCGGATATAGTAGGCAGCCAGCTTGTCTTACTCCCATCTTCACATCGAAGATATCCGTGGGTTTCCCGTTGTGGATTACTTAGCACGCAGCACTGTTGCTACCCTTTCTGTTGTAATTTTTTTTCCTTTTACTGGTGTTGTCGTGATTGCTTTATTCCGTGTTTTCCTGATGCTAAGGGGAGCAACCCAAAACGTCGCTCCTCTGTAAACTATACATTAATGTAACAACCCCCTTCTCAGGCGTGAGACTAGCAACCCCACCCTGTAAACGAAATTGCTACAGAAACTTCAGCACGATGAGTCTCATATTTATATTTATACTTAAATTATCCACTAGCTATATACTTCTGTTATTCCTAGTTATTTGAGAACATGACTCATTCACTGGCTTTCAGTCAGTGGATGTTCCCGGGTTCGAGTCCTGTCCCAGCCTGGGTCTTGAAAGACACCTGCCCAAGGAACTGCGTTCATGATAACTCACATTTATTAATTAAGACTATCTTCTCCATTGAAGCGACTAGTTATATACACTAAGTACATTATAGAATGTAATCGTCCTTTGGAGTGTACGACATTTACTCCTCAGTTTTATTGTGGTAGTTTTTTTTTCAAAGTTAAAGAAACCACATTCGATTAAACTTCTAATCAGTATATTTTCTCATTTACTCTATTCTATTTCTTATTTAGTATTACAAAAGTACAGCAAATGCTAAAGATGGATGTGCTTTCTTCCAACACTATAGTCAACTACTTCCGCAACATACTAAACTGCGTAAAATTGTATTAGATCGTAAGAAACCTCGACCTATATTTGTACAACCTGGACTTCGTCAAACTACCAATGATGTTGAATTAATTGCATATCCTTCAACTTATCCCGGTGTTATCCAGTCATTTGTAGATCGTTATAATGATTTGCCTTTAGGCCAGAAAGCTCTTGATGCTTTAGAAATTGTTTGGCGTAGAGAAAAGCCGTATTTTGAAGACATTCCTATATAAGTCAGTTATGTGTGAATGTGAAATGTTGAACATTTTATAATGCATCAGTGAATTGGTATTCTTGCTCTTTTTTTCACATTGCTTATATATGTATCAGTGTGCTGGTTCATGTTCTTGAATAAATTGTTGAGTTTTGCAGTTTTCTGGTGGTGTTCTTTCTTATGAGTCATTGTTTCGAGGATCTTCTTTGCAATATGATTGGTCAAATAATATGTGACAATAAGTTATTTCACAGTTAAATACACTTTGTGTAATTGTTGAGTCGGTTGAATGCTTGCTAGCTAGCCAGACAGCCAACGAGTTATGCAAGAGTTTCAGGTTCGATTCTCCGACTGACTAACTCGCAAACTGCCTAGTCTATTGGTCGACAGTAAGCCGGGAATAGGAAGAAGGTTGGTCGTGAGAGACAAGCAACTTTATCTCGTAAAATAACGTCACTGGTATAAGAATAGAACTTGTGCACTGTGGTAGAGTATAATTCCATTGTGGGCGAAAGTTTATTTTGATAAAGTCTCACAGTGTTTCAAATGAACTGTCGTCTAGATTTGACAGAATAGTTCTAAAATATTTGGGCGCCGAGTGAGAAGTAGACATTTGTAAAAAAAAAATTATATTTGTAAAATCTCAGCGAGATTGAAATGAGTAATTCCAACGTTTCCTGCGTTCGGCAAACTGGTCCGAACTTCTTCAGGGAAATTAATCGAAATTAACATAACAGAGGTTTATATTATAAAAGGAACATCTCTACAGAGTGCTTTGACTAAACTCTAATCCTTAACACGATAATTTTGAAAATACGTCTAATCATAAAATTCTAGATAGTAACAGTTTGAACAGACATGAAGGCGTGATGTTAGCTGATACATAGCAAATCCTGATTAATAAATAAAAATGGATATGTATCACTAATTAATAATACTTGGTCAAATTCCTGACTGTCTATATCTTCCTATGGAGACGTTAAGAAATGTTTTACAACTATTTACCCACAAACATACCCTGTTTAAAGTGTTTGACAAAGGTAGACCAATATTTGAAAGTCCGAGGTCAAATTTCGATCACAGCTATTACAATTTTGCTTATTATACATGTTGATACCTGTTTCATGACTCTTATGATTGGACAAAGTGGTTTTTAAAAACAAGAGATGTCTTTTTTATATATAAACCTCTGTTGTGTTAATTTCGATTAATTTCCCTGAAGAAGTTCGGACGAGTTTCCCGAACGCAGGAAAAGTTGGAATTACTCATTTCAATCTCGCTGAGATTTTACAAATATAATTTTTTTTACAAATGTCTAACAGTGTTTGTTATACACTAGTATTTACTGATCACCACGTTTCGAGCACAATTTATTACTGCTCATAGTCATATCAAGATACTAGTCACACAACTTTCTAACTTCGTTTATAATATAATTCCATTATTTTTCATTGCTTGACTTGATTGGTGGCAGTATTTTCCATATTTACGGTGTAAGTGGTGAGTCATTCCTATTGCACTAAGTAGTGCAACAAAAAACCTCAACGAAGAAATAAAACAGATGGAAGAATAGTTGGTTGGTATCAAATAACTATCCTGTAAAATTCATTAGGAAGATCAGAAAAGGTCAAAAGCAAAATAAAAATAATGGTGAAACTAATAATGATAACATAAATAAGAGAGAATATAAGGCATCTACTGTTATACCACATAAGGAGGGGACATCTTAGAATATCCTAAGGATTTTTATTACAGCAGGAATTAGGGTGTCATTGAAACCTACAAACTCACTCAGGTTGGACAAGCTCTGTAGGTTAAAGGACCCAATTAGACAAAATAATATAATTTACAAAATACCTTGCAATGACTGTGATTGATGTCAACTACATAGGTCAAACTAGTAGATTGGGAGTAGTCAGATTGTCAAAACGTAAGAATTGAGCTAAGGTAAGAATGGTTGACCCCAAGAAGATAAGTAATTTAGAAAAAAACAGCTCAGCAATTGCACTGCATGCATTAACACACAATAGAGTGGGAGAGGGTTAAAATTCTAAGAAGTAATATAGGTATGTGGAGAGAGAGGTTGATTACTGAATCTTTGTTCATCGAGTCTACACCCAACATGTGTAATAGGAATGACTCATATCGGAAATATGGAAAATACTACTACCAATCAAGTCAAGCGATGAAAAATAATGGAATTATATCTGCTCATTCTGATCAACTTGGAATTCCAGATTTATAAGCATGGTTTTTTTAGGAACTGGTGTTGTGGACTAAACGGCTAAGCTCTTTTCTACGCGAATGAAAAGGACAAAACAAATACAAACATGTATGTATGTAGTAGAGAGGAATTCAGTCCACACAAATTAATATACACATAAAATACAGTTACTTGGTGAGTTATAATTGTCCCAAAATACACAAGTACAGAATTGTAGTGATGAAGTAGTCCTTTTTGGTATGCAGTTGCTCACTCCACGTAAGAGTATGCCAACAGCCCGAGGGTATTTGCGGAGAGAAAAGGAGATTGAAGCAAAGGATCCGAATGTGGATGTACGGATCTGGTTACGAGCCAGAGATGATTAGAAATAGCTGGAGATGGAGGTTGATTTGTCCGTACTGCGTGGTGAACCACATCGTATCCTTATTCAATCTCAATTTACAACCATGATGTGTAGTGAATTCATTATTTTTACAATGAACATATATGATTTGATATTTTTCGGCCTCCACACTGGGTTAGTTTACCGGTTTCGGATGTTTGTCTTTCGTGTTCGTATCAATAAATCAGTTTGGACAGTGGTTTTCAGTAAGTAAGTATGGCTTTCACGACAGAAGGTTACGCGTTAAAGCAGTCAGAACAACAATATATCTCTTATCCTGAAATAGAGCGGTTGCAATAGGTACCCATCTATGGAAAATAAGTTAATTATCCATTCCATGTCCGTTTTAGTCGGGTGGATCTTTTAATAGCTCTTTCATTACCGTTTGATAAGGAACACATCGAGAAAGGTGAGATACCTAGTTCAGAATCGTTTTCTGTGATAAATTGTAAGGAGTAGTTGATTGATGACGAAATATCATCAAGCATTACACCCCTATCTCACAGAATCAAAGTGTTGTCTAAATGCTTTAGGTAGATATCAAACTGACTAATGGTTTGTCTGTTTTCGATACAGAACTTTGCACATACGTGCGGCAGTTCAAGTCGCCACACTCCATGTAGCACACAAAGAAAGTAGGAGAAATGCATAATATAGACAGTAAACAGAAGTGTGAGACAAACGTATAGTAATAACGGAGAACAAAACAGTTTAATTGGAAATCATAAGTCACAAGGAGTGGATGCATCTGCGTCAGCCATTAAGAACGATTTTGAGCCATGTTACCAATTGTTTCCAACCATTGGTTTTTACTGTCCCGAGGACCCCAACCAGTCAGGAAGTCTACACCTTCCTACGTGGCTTAGACTAACTGTTGTAGATTTCATTGACTGGTGAAGCCATGTTTTGGTTTGACCGCCACTAGCTCTTTTCCAACCTGACCCTATATCAGCTAACATTGCCCATTGTCGAGGAAGGCGATGACTAGGCATACGTAACACATGTCCCAACCATCTCAGTCGATGTAATTTCACAGCCTCGTCGATTGATTTCCCCTCCTTACCTAACACTCAACTGATGCCTAACCTCAATATTGCTTACCTTGTTATACCACTTCACACAGGAGATAGAACGCAGATACCTATGATCAAAGACACCTAATCTTTTCATGTCTTCCACTCTCAATGGCCAGGTCTCACAGCCATAGAGGAGGACGGAGCAGACTGCTGAGCAGTACACCCGCCCTTTGGTCAATAGCCGGATATCACGTCTACGCCAGAGACGGCGTAAACTGGCATATGCGAAACTAGTCCTCTGTATCCGTGCTGAGATTTCGTCAGTGATCAACCCGTTGGAGCTAGCTAGTGCTTCCCAAATAAGTCAAGCGGTCAACGTGCTCTACCGCTTCACTCCCTATTTCTAATCAAGGAGTCGGTGTAGTCCAATCCTGTAACATCATCTTGCATTTGGCGGGAGCGAATCGCATGCCAAACATACGAAGATTGCAGCTCAAGCTGTTCAGGAGACTCTGCATTTTGTCAACGTCCTCGCCTAGAAGGACTACATCATCTGCATATTCTAAGTCAACGAGATTATTTCCTGGTAGCAAGTCAATCCCTGAGTCGCTGAAGTGAGTTAGGGTTAAGTCCATTAGTACGTCTATGATGAAGTTGAATAGGAATGGGGATAATGGGCATCCTTGACGGACGCCACTAGTTGTCACCACTTCAGATGACAACTCGCCGTAAGCCCTCACCTGGCTGCATGAGTACGAGTAGAGTGTCTTAATCAGTGCAATGTATTTTCTCGACATTCCCTTTACAGCCAAGCATCGCCAGAGAACCTCTCGGTCGACAGAATCGAATGCCGCCTTTAGGTCAAGAAATAAATATAATGATTGTCGGACGCCGGTAGGAATGCCTATGTTCTAGAATCTGTCGGAGGGTGAAGATATGATCAATACACCCTTCCTTCCTGGCTTAAAACCTACCAGGTTTGACTAAGCTGAGCGTCCTCAGTCTTTTACATTCTGTTTATAAATGTAATTATTGAAGCTAATCAATGTAACTTCTTTAAGGTATGTTATTGTCAACCAAACGTCCAAAGTATGTGATCCAATATGATCTCATATTTAGCAGACAGTTTCTATGAGAGGCTATTCATAACTAACGAGGTCACAAATATTAGACATTAAATTCGTTGATATCCTCCGCAAATTGAAACGTACCACCTATTGAAAAATTCAATATTTACCTTCTGAATACTTTCATTATTCCCTCAAACCGTTGAGCAATATTGTGATTATAGAGTAGCCACCACATCCAAAATCGGGTGATTAAGGTCTTGTTCAGGGATAGTCTGACTGGTGTTTTCAAAAATATGAGGTTATATAATGCATTACGGAAAATTCGTAATGACCAACAGGAATAACACTGGAAAATACAGGACAAGGTGAAAAAGGATTAGAATACTCCAGAGGTCAACAGAAAGTGATGCATAAAAGAAATATTATATAAAGAGTACAGATTAATCATGGGATAAACATTCATGTATACAAAATACAATACTGGACGACTGTTTCTTCCTAAATCAAGACTCTTCACAGAACGCATCTACCGGGGTCCGAACCCAGGACGAAATAGCTGCCCAGTACTCCCTGGTTTTTCAGTGGTCCTCTAACTGATGTCATCTTGTGATCAGTCGTATAACTAATCAAACCCCTGCAAACCAACACTTGACAAGGTAGAATGTTGATATACTGTGGGATACACAGTTCTATGAAAACGAACAATCATGAATCCTCAATAACGGAACTGTGATCAAATTACAAACACATACTACTTATTAGCGATAAGTGGTATAAATTAGACGTCCAAAAAATAGTGGCGACAACTTGACAATAGTTAGGACGATATATATATCCAAACCAGGTTCGCTTTTAACAGTTTGGAAAAATTTGGGAAATGATATTCATTATAATAAAGGTTTTTGTATTTCTCAATGAATGAATGAAAAACAAAACAATATTGTTTTTACTGATGTCTCGCTATTTAGTACTGCTGCTAATAGCCTTATCAAAGCAGTATTATTAAACCAGAATTTAGAAAATCCACTCAGCTCATATATAACAACTTAATCATCGTATCTCAGTATGGGGTCATTTTTCCGTTGTCAAATTGGCTAATTGGTTAAGATAACAAAACCAGGTGTAGATTGTTGGATTTGATAAGCGTATAAATTTTATGAAAGCAGCATGTGTTTACGTAATGAAATTGCTTATCACATTCCTGTTGATTCTATCATTTCATGGCGAAAAGGTGGGTGGGTATTGTAACCAGGTGAAATTCTGTTTTAGTCCATCATTCAGACAATTTGGATTCCATTTGATATGAAGTAGTGCTTCTGATATTAGACGTTGTTTATGATTTCTGAAATTTTTCTGGATCATTTCAATATTATCAAAATCAATTATGTAGCCTGATTCTATAGCGTGTAGACCACCACTTATGGCTGATGATTTTTCAAGTTTTTCTAGTTCAGTTGGATTTCTCGGTGTTGAAGAGATGGGACTCTACGGTGTTCATCTCTTCTGATTTTGATTTCTCACATTCCAAGCAAACGTTTTACTTTATAGACACAGTTAGATAGAGAATCTTTAGGGATTTGGCCTTTTGTATGGACAAGGTTGTTTTGCAGCGTGTGTCATGTTTTGAAGAAAACGGACATTTTAGTATATCTATATTCAGGAAGAAAACCCACTCCAACAAATATTTAGACTTCAGATCATCACACTCCTTCAGCGCAAAGGTATCAGTTGTTTCAAGCCTTCTAAGACTAGCACACTCTTTGATGTTAACGGATGAGAAGCAAAAAGAAGAAATATCAAACATTACTGAAACTGTCAAGCAAAACAACTACTTTGGGTTGTTGTTTAAAAGCTGATGAGCTATATCCACCATCTTGGCCTTAAACCAACCCCGATCTTCATCGGATGTTGCGGCAAGAAGTTTGAGTTGGTCATATAAGCCCTTCGTACATGCGAAAAATGACGTCACATCCCACTGTATTTACCAATTTGAATGTACGTGTGGACACACATACATAAGGAGGACTCATCGATCTCTGCAAGTAAGGGCTTCAGAGCATATTCCTAAATGGCTCCAGAAACAAATGTGTGGAGTGCGTAACAATGTGATTGTACACTTTTTGGTTATTTGTAGAAATTAGACATATTGTACAGAATTTTTGTTTAAAACGCTTCTTGTTGAAATACACTTGGCTTCCGCGTACGATTGGAAAATACACTCTGCTGTTGGAGACTTCGTCTTCTCCTTGGTTTCTTAGGCTTACTAGCCCAGCTTTCACCGTGTTGTATCTTTCGGATTTATTGTAGAAGTCCACTACGCTCAACCGAAGACAATTCTACAACCGGGACACAGCAGCTACAACCTACTCCGTCCAAACAATTAACGTCTCCGTGGGTTATATAAATAATTTGTAGCAGAGGACTTAAACTTTATTTCCAAGTAACCCTTTTGTTGATATAACATGTCGTTGCATTTTTGGTAATATACTGTTACTTAACATTCCACTGACTTGAATTTTATTTCTCATATTTTGTAATACTAGTGAACTCTAACATAAGTCCCCTACAAATGGAATCTTTAGAACCTATTAATGGTGAGAATAGGGGACCCATCTCTTCTATTGCGAAACATATTATAGAGACAGGACATAAAATTGACTTTAACAGATCTTTTAAACCTATCTATAAAACGTGTTTGGGGCGTATCCTAAAGTTTATGGAAGCCCTAGCAATTAGAAAGTTCAAGCCACCTTTATGCGTTCAAAAACAATTCGTCACCACATTAAACCTTCCTTGGTAAATTTTGTTTTGATACCATAGCAGATGTAATATTACCTCTGTTATTTGGTTTAGTGATCTTCATTGTTACTTTGACCTTGAATATGTCCTTTAAACTTGACCTAAGTCTATTTTCTCACCTCTTAACTGTTTATTAATTTCACACAAATATTCCTATGACAAGTCCGTGTGTGTGATCAGATTGTTCGAAATGTGTTTCGCAAATACATTACACGATTCAGACAAATTACGTCTTCTTATTGCTTTATCTAAATTCACAAGGGGAACTAATTGTTTTAAAATTTTTAAAGAGAAGACTCCCTCCAAACATTATCAAAAGGTTAAATGAACTTGTTAACCTTTGGTGTAAAATTATCGTCGAACGTAACACGTCGGAACTTTATGAACTATGTATTAAAAATCATTCCTTCCCGAGGCAATTTTATAAAACTTTGAAATTCAGTAAACTACAACCAAATATCTCTAATCTTGTTCGTCTTACAGAGTCACATATCGAAAATGTTAAACAAACGTTACAAGGATTACTTGTTCTTCATACCGATGCGTCACTTATTTTATCTGAATTATCAATAATATGCCACATGAAATCTCTTCAGTTTTGTAAAGATGTTACTCAGAAAACTAAGACGAATATACAAAATAAGTTGAAGAGTTCAATTGATGATCGAAACCGCGTAGATGTCTTTCCGGTGAATCCTGATAAGTATGTTACGAATCTTTCTGATATTACTCTATCTACTCATCAGAAAGAAGCTTTATCCCTTGGACTTAAATTTTGTGTTCCTCGCACGCAATTTACGGATTTAGCCATCCATGCTGAGTTCGAAAACTTGTATGACCAACTCAAACCTCTTGCCGCAACATCCGATGAAGATCGGGGTTGGTTTAAAGCCAAGATGGTGGATATAGCTTATCAGTTTTTAAAACAACTACCCAAAGAACTTCATCAACAAAATCAACATTGACATTAAGTATGGTCGGAAACTTATTCCGACAACATGGACCTCAACAGTTGTCAGTCGATATAGAGCGGAGACATCTGACGATATCAGAAGAGTACTCAATAACCACGACATCAGAATTTTCTTCAAAACATCAGACACACTGTTGTGTATTGTAATAAAAATGCTTTTTATTTTAGAGTAGAGCCAGAGATGAGGATCCAATTGAAAAGTAAATATTTCTTTGCTCAATCCTTCTGCTTTCTAAATGTCTAAATGGGGATTTTTTCTATAATCAATTAATGTTGTGAAGCCTCATGGCAAGGTAGTTAAGTTATTAGTCATGGGGCAAGAGTAAAGAGTAGACACCACATTCAAATAACTTTGAACCAACCAATCAGGTTTTCCAAACATTACAAGTGAACACTGTTCACAGTTATCGTTGCAAGTTTCGCCCTCATTTAGAGCTAAGGTTAGGATAAGTGTTGGGATTATGTTTACGGTTAGGGTGAAACTTGCAACGAAGATTATGGACGGCTTCCCTTTCGGGTTCCACTTGAGCAATGGCTTGTGTAGTGATGTCACTCACTTGATGGTTTTCTCAGAGTATGTCCAATCCACCTCCATTTCTTCCCGCCTGTTTGTTTCACAATCGGTTCCTGGTTGGTTCATTCGCTCCCAGAGATCCCTCCCTGTTGCTCATCTTTTCTGGCCAGCCATATGATCTTGAGTATTGAGCGAAGACAACTGTTAATGAAGGTCTGTAGTTTGTTTGAGATGCTCTTTATGACGCGCCAAGTCTCTGATCCGTATAGTAGCACTGACTTCACATTTGAGTTGAAAATCCGCATCTTATTTTTGATGCTGAGTGCTGTTGACCTCCACACAAACTTGAGAGTAGTGAAAGCTTGTATTGCTTTTCCGATTCTTGCTTTGATATCCTTGTCAGTTCTGTCCACCTGTAGTTGAAACGATGCTTCCCAGGTAGGTAAAAGAGGTTGTTTCTTTCAGGTTCCTCCCATTTATGCTGATTGCTGTCTGTTGTTGTTGCTGTTGGCCAGGAATCTTCATCACCATATCGGTTTTCTCTATGTTCACCAGAAGTCCTTCCTATCTTTGATGCTTCCTCTATCGCCAACTTGTTGCTTTTCACTTGCATATCTTCCAGTTTGTGGGAAATCAGACATATATCATCGGCGAAGTTCAGATCCTCCAAGTTTTTTGTGTGAGTCCATTTTATGCCTGTTTCCTCATTGTGCTCTGTTTGTCGTATTATCCAGTTTACTGCAATCAGGAAAATCATTGGCGATAGTAGGCAGCCTTGTCTGCGGACATATACCCTATTTAACTCATTTTTATTATATAACTGCTGAAAATATACCTCTTTATACTATAAATGCCAATTTTTACCCAGAAGAATATGATTGGTTGGTTCTAGGTCACTTGGTCGTGATATCGATTCCTTACTATTGCTAGTTGTATTGGGCATAACCGAGTTTTGAATCTGGATCACAGATCACCTTGAATTTCCTCCTGCTCGTTAAATTTGCAAGTGGCTATACATTAGAAATTAGCCAAACTATTTCAGTTAGTTAGTTAGTGGATTGTTAAATTGTGATGACAATTTTCATTATAGCCAGAAGTTTGATAATTCAAAATGGATTTAAAAGCAACAAAAATATGAGAATAGCAACTACATGATGTTGTTTTCCTAGCACAGGAATGAATAACGATTATATCGGTAGGAAATCCAGTAATAAGTTATACAAATAGTGACATTAAGTAGTGTACAATGTGAATGGAATTACAGGAAAATTATTGTCAGTAGTAAACCTGCTCACTAATCATTAACTCCTCCCAGACAGAAATCCTGTTGGGGTCCGAACCCAGGACCTCCTGGTTACAAGACGAGCTCGTAGACCATTACGCTACAGTGACAGAATCCAGTGGTCCATGTAACCAGAATATCCTGGGTATGAACCTCAAAGTGTGCTTTTAGTTCCTCCTTCGTTACATTTAGTTGTTCTGCTTTTTGCCTATTTAAAGTTAATGCACAATGTGTCCGTACCAACAAAATGAAGGAGAAGTAGCTATGGGATCGCGCATCTCATGGATTTTTGGGAAGAGAATGCACTTAAAACGTTCAGGTCATCGATAAAATGTTGGTGGAGATGTGGAGATGACACGTTAGTAATAATGAAAAGGAGCGATGTTGAGAAATTCTTCTCACACATAAACAGCCATGTCGACACAGTAAAATTCACTGTGGAAATGAATGAAATTAGGGAACTATCTATGTTAGACTACAAAATACAAAGAGTAGCAGATGGTAGCATAAAATTGACTAGATGTAGAAAAACTATACATTCTGGAAGATTCCTTGATTATCACTCATCTCATCCACTCACGGTAAAACGAGGATTAATACAAAGTCTTGCAGACATAATACGTAAACTTACAACAACACCAGAGGACCAGCGTAAAGAAATAAACGTCCTATTCAAAATGTTACTCGACAACAGCTACCCGAAAAATTCATCAGAGATAATATCAAAAAGAGGGTAAAGCCAGAGAATGACAAGAAGGAGGAAGGCAAATAACAGTCACAATACTTTACAAAAATGGTACATCAGAGGCAATTCGAAGAAACCTCAAAAATATCGGGATTCGCACAACGTTCAAACCGACGAATCTAATTAGACATAAGATAAATCAACTGAAAGATCCATAAAAGTGATGGATAAAAACAATGTGATTTACAAAATATCTTGTGCTGAGTGTCCGACTAAATATGTGGGTCAAACGTTCAGATCACTCAAAATAACAGTGAATGAATATAAACGCCTGCCCAACTAAAGGTCAACCAACAGGGAGACAAGCTAACAAGAATTTAGAAGAAAATTCATTTATAGCTGCACATGCAGCATGGGACAAAATCACAATATTGATTGGAACAATGTGAACAACTAGAAAGAGAGACTTATAGCAGAATCTATATTCATTCTGAATACAAAAACATGAATGAACAAACACTAATGAACTATATGTAAGAGTACAGATCATAAATGTGTGAATTAAAAAACAAAGCAATTCTACCAGTGGTGTGAACACGGGCAGTAATTTTGCTGGAAATATTACTAATAACAAAACTTATCATTGTGTGTAAACCGTTGAAAAATAATTATACTATATTATTTGGTAAATTTTGTTTGGATACTATAGCAGATGTACTATTACCTCTGTTATTTGGTTTAGTGATCTTCATTGTTATCTTGACCTTCAATATGTCCTTTTAACTTGACCTAATTTGTCTATTTTCTCACCTCTTAACTCTTTATTAATTTCATATATATTCATTCCTATGATAAGTCTGTGTGTGTGATCAGATTGTTTGAAATGTGTGACGCAAATACAACAGTACACGATTAAGAAAAATTACGTCTTATTATTTGCGGACGACATTAAGATCTGGAAAACTGTAAATAATAACGGGGATAGGGCAGCCCTACAAACTGATCTAGATAAATTAGCTGAGTGGTCGAACCTGTGAAGTTTGGAAATGAATTCTAGGAAAAGCGCGGTAATGCACTTAGGTCAGAAGTGTTATACGTCGTACTTCCTAGGGCACACAGAACTACCTGATGTTAACGAACAGAAGGACCTAGGCATCGTTGTCAGTAATGATTTGAAAAAACAACTGCAAATTGCAATGCAGCCGCAGCTAAGGCTTTTCGAATGCTACGGTCACTTTGAAGGGCTTTCAAACGATTAGATGAGGGCATGTTCCAAATACTCTACGCAACATATATCAGGCCTCATCTAGAATACTGCATACAAGCGACGAGTCCATGCTTTAAAGAGGAGGCACATATCCTGGAAAGAGTACAGAGGGTAGGAACGAAATTAGTTAGTGGTATCTCACACCTTCCTTATGATAAGAGGATGGAGCATTTAAATCTCTCCCCGCTATCATACCGAAGGAAGAGAGCCGACTTAATTTTGGCATACTATGATTTAGGGTGATTTAGGAACTGACCTTTCTAAACTTTTCTCCCCTTCTAGGATACATTTACGGGGTCACCGCAAAAAGGTGCTCAAACCGAGGACGATTAAAATACGTGCAGAATTTAGATTCTCTCATAGAGTGGTCAACGACTGGAACTCCCCACCTGATTCAATAGTATCAGCTCCATAGGTGAACGCTTTCAAAGAGAAGTTAGATCTCTGCAGAGATATATTTTGCAAGGATTAACACAGGCCACAAGAGCCTTCTATCCTTATCATCTGAATCTGAATCTGAGTCTTATTGCTTTGTCAAAATTCATAAAGGGAACTAATTTTTTTAAATTTTCAAATATTAGTCTACCTTTGTTAAACACTACAAACAGAGTGTAATTTTCATCAGAATTTCAGTTATTACGTTCGATTAAATGTTCATGGTCGTAGATAGCTGAATATGAAAAGATATGTATATATGCAGTATGCAATGGTGTGTGTATGGGTAAACAGTTGTAGAACATTTGTTAGCCTCTCTTTAAGAAGACATAGACAATCGGGAATTTAGACCAAGTATGATTAATTAGTGATACATATCCATTTTTCATTTATTTATTCATCAGGATTTGCCATGCATCAGCTAACATCACACCTTCACGTCTGTTCAAACTGTTGGAATTCACCCATATATGTAGGGCTTCTGCAGTCAGTCAGTCTTTCTTTATATGAACCAAAACCTTTGTGTAGAACCTTAGTCCTATCAAAGTCGATGTTGTGTCACGTTTCTATCGAATCCAGTGCAATCGCTGAGTTGTTTTCTAGCTTCTTCAAGTGTGCAGAGGTCATTGGAACCACCTGTAGACATTGTTTATGCTCTTTCACTCTTATATTTACCTGTCTGGTAGTTTTTCCCATATACATGGAGTCACAGTCCCCACCATTCATCTGAAAAAAACAATTCTATTGGTTTTCTTCTTCTTTTTCTTTTTCTTCCTCTTCTTCTATTTTATCCTTAACCTTCCACACACTCTTATGTCATGACCGTTAATGATTCGCTTTGATCTCATCCGATGTTTCTTTCAGGTGAGTAATCACCACTGCACTAACCCAACTGTTAGCAACAGATTTCAATCCATCCTTCCTTATCTTTATATTTTAAAATCTTTTTATGAAGGCTTAGGGATAATTATTTGATTCAAGAGAGGATTGAACGAATTTTAGTTCCCTACTACTAATCTCTCCAGCCTCGGTAACTAGATGTCTAGCTCTGTTAATCACATTCTTGTAATTGTTATTTGTACAACCTTCTTTCTAGGGGGTAAATACATACAAATACACGAACAGGGTGAAAAAAAAAGTATCGATTTGGTCAAATATACGATGGACAAACGATAGATGAGTGATAATCTAATAAAGTATAATTATATTTTAATAGTTTACACACAATGATAAGTTTTGTTATTGGTAATATTTCGAGCAAAATTACTGCCCGTGTTCACACCAGTGTTGGAATTGTTTGATTCTGTTGACATCATTATTAAGTGAGTACTATTCATCAAAGAACATACTGGCATATTAGCTGGAGTAGACTTAATACAATTGGGAACATCTGGATATGATGATGATAATAATCTTGAAATACAAAGAACCCTCGTTAATTCAAACAAATAAATTTAACATATGTAAACCATATGGGACTAAGTAACAAGAATCAACATGTCTGATCTGAACTCATGAGATATTTTAAACACTCCTCATCAAGATTAGTTAATACTCAACTATGATTGTCTGATTTGCACATATCCTGAGAAAATGAACAGCATGTCAGATAAACGAAAAATAATCCTAGTGGGAAAATATTCTAAAGAGAAGAGTGAAGCGAAGGAAAATTATAAAGACTAAATTGAAATATGCCAACAAGGTGGATTTAAGTTAACTATTGTCTCTAATTGATGGGGGGTGAGTAGCAGTGGAATCCACCAGGATGCGCATTTCCTCCTATTTGGGACTCGTCATCCGGATGTACCTGCATACCTTAGTGAGTGATGATGTTCCCACGAGGTTCGAACCCAGTGCCTATAGTTTCAAACATCAAAGCATTATCCACTAGACCAATTGGGCCACGAGAGCCACCTCTTGTGCAACAGGTCATATTACAATTAAAATTACAACAGGTCATATTAATTATTTAATTGAATTTTAGATTTTCCCGTCGACTGATTTAACCGAAGTGCTCGGATGACGAGTTCAAAACAGGACGAAATGCGTATCCTGGATTCCACTGCTAGTCACCATCCACTAATTAAATACTAATCAAATTCCCAGACATCGTCGAAGCATTTGCACAAGAAGCCGACATGTCAACCTGAGACCGAGAGCCCTGGTCCAGTCAATCCTCGGGGAAATCTAAAAATTCAATTAACTACTGTCTCCTTTTGTATTACATAGATCCGGCTTATCTAATCGCATTGAGTAGGCTTCAGAAAAACCAACCATATTTTTTATTACTTTGCTTATTCATAACCATAAAGCTCCTGATCATTGGTGAGAACAGGAGACCTAGCACCTCTATTGAGAAACATATCATAGAGGCAAGACATGAAATTGATATTTACACATCGTTTAAAGTTATTTATAAATCGTGTCTGAGAGAGCGTATCCTAAGGATTGTGGAAGTCCTAGCTGGCAATTAGATAGTTTTAACCACCTTTATGCGTTCAAAGAAACAATTCGTCATCACACTAAACCTGCCATCCTTGGTAAACTTTGTTTTGATACCAGCTAGGGAAGATGTACTATTACCTCTCTTATTTAGTTTGGTGATTTTCAGTATGTCCTTTAACCTGGTCTAAGTCTTTTTTCTCACCTCTCAACTATTTATTGATTACACATGTAAATAGTCCAATGACAAGTCCGTGTGTGTGATCAGATTGTTCGAAATGTGTTTCGGAAGTACAACAGTACACAATGCAGACATATTACGTCTTACTATTGCTTTTGTATTTCCCAGTGGATGATAACATGGACCTAAAATGTTGGTAATCCATATATATGAGAAAGGTCAGACGATAACAGAAGAGTACTCAATAAACACAACATCAAAGTTTTCTTCAAAACATCAGACACATTAAAAAGAAGCAACCTTTATGCATGTATCCGGTATGTGTTCTTGAGAAAGTGCAAAAGTCACCACTAACACAAGAAGTTAAGGTTGCAAAGGTTTACGCCCACTAAACAAACAACCTTTTAAGGAATAAAATCTATGCAAGTTGTCACATGTTTATGTTAGGCTACATGTTCTGATCCAATAACCATAAATTGAAAACATTTCTCTCTCTCTCATAGTATATTTAAAACAAGTAACAACTGTGGGAAAAGAAGCAGTATTTAATGAATTCATGAATTCCAGTAGAAGGACTCATCAGTTGAATACTCCTCTATAAACACTGTCATTTGTACAATTCATATGAACTGTGATCAAGATTTGATCGAATACTTCCAAAATAATTGGGCGCCGAGTGAGAAGTAGACATTGGTGAAAATTATAATTGTAAAATCTCAACGAAATTGGAATGAGTAATTCCAACGTTTCCTGCGTTCGGGAAACTCGTCCGAACTTCTTCAGGGAAATTAATCGAAATTAACATAACAGAGGTTTATGTATAAAAAGGACATCTCCTGATTTCAAAAAAACAACTTTGTTCAATCATTTGAGTGATGAAACAGGTATCAACATGTATAATAAACAAGCAAAACTGCATGAACTGTGATCAAAATTTGACCTCACACATTCAAATATTAGTCTACTTTTGTTAATCAATTTGAACAGAGTGTACTTTTCATCAGAATTTTAGTGATCACGTTCCATTAAAAGTTCATGGTCGTAGATAACTGAATATGGAAATATATGTGTATATGCAGTATACAATAGTGTGTGCCTCCGTGAACGCGTATGTGTATGGGTGAATAGTTGCAAAACATTTGTTAGCCCCTCCATAAGAAGACACAGACAGTCGGGAATTTAGACCAAGTATGACTGATTAGAGATGTATATACACGTATGCTGAGACTGTTGGGATTCACCCATATATGTAGGGCTTCTGCAGTCAGTCAGCTTTCTTTATATGAACCAAAACCTCTCTGTAGAACCTTAGTCCTATCAAAGTCGATTTTGTGTCCCGTTTCTATCGAATGCAGTGCAATCGCTGATCTGTTTTCTAGCTTCTTCAAGTCTAAAGGTGTCTTTCGAACCAACATTAGACATTGATTATTCTCTTCCAATCTTACATTTACCTGTCTGGAAGTTTCTGCAAATTATACGGCGTCACAGTCCCCACAATTGACCTATACTTAACCTTCCCCATTGATGAACGTGAAGTGTCCGTTGCACGAAAATACACTATATGTCATGATCTTTAAGGATTCGCTTTATCTCATCCGATGTTTCTGTGCGGTTATGAATCACCACTGTACAAACCCACATCTTACCAACAGGTTTCGATCCATCCTTCCTTATCTTCACATTTAAAATATAATTTTCTGAAGGCTTTAGGATAATTATTTGATTGAAGAGTGGATTGAACCAATTTCAATTCCCTACTATTAATCTCTTCCTCCTCAGTAACTAGACGTCTAGCTCTGTTAGCCACATTCTTGTAATTGTTATTTGTTAAGGGTAAATGCATACAAATACACGAACAGGGTGACAACACATAAGTATCGATTTGATCAAATTTACGATGGACAAGCGATAGATGAGTGATAATCTGTTAACATCATTATTAAGTGAATAATATTCATCAAAGAACATATTGACATATACAGCTGGAGTTATTGTGGTAGACTTATTACAATTGGAAACATCTGGATATGATGATGATAAAATCTTGAAATGCAAAGAACCTTCGTAAATTCAAATAAATAAATTTGACATATGTAAACCATATGGGACTAAGTAACAAGAATAAACATGTCTGATTCTTATATTTGATCTAAACTCATGAGATAGGTTGAACACACATCAACAAGATTAATTAATACTCAACTATGATTTTCCGATTTGCACATATCCTGAGAAAATCAACAATATGTCAGATAAACTAAAAATAATCGTAATGGAAAAACATTCTGAAGGGAAGAGTGAAGTGAAGGAAAATTATAATGGCTTAATTAAAATATGCCAACAAGGTGGATTTAAGTTAACTATTGTCTCTAATTGATGGATGGTGACTAGCATTGGAATCCAGGATGCGCATTTCGTCCTATTTGAGACTCGTCTTCTGGATGTACCTGCATTCCTCAGTGAGTGATGATGTTCCCACGAGGCTCGAACCCAGTGCCTATAGTTTCAAACGTCAAAGCATTATCCACTAGACCACTTGGGCCACGAGAGCCACCTCTTGTGCAACGGGTCATTTTGATTTAATTGAATTTTAGATTTTCCCGTCGATTGATTGGACCTGAGTGCTCGGATGACGAGTTCAAAATAGGACGAAATGCGTATCCTGGATTCCACTGCTAGTCACCATCCACTAATTAAATACTAATCAAATGCCCAGACATCGTCGAAGCATTTGCACAAGAAGCCGACATGTCAACCTGAGACCGAGCACTTCGGTCCAATCAATCGACGGGAAAATTTAAAAATTCAATTAACTACTGTCTCGTTTTGTATTACATAGATCCGGCTTATTTAATCGCATTGAGTAGGCTTCAGGAAAACCAAGAATATTTTTTATTACTTTGCTTATTCATAACCATAAAGCTCCTGGTCAATGGTGAGAAGAGGAGACCTAGCACCTCTACTGAGAAACATATTATAGAGACAAGACATAAAATTGATGTTTACACATCGTTTAAACCTATCTATAAATCGTGTGAGGGGGAGGGCGTATCCTAAGGATTGTGGAAGTCCTAGCCGGCGATTAGGATGTTTAAACCACCGTTATGCGTTCAAAGCAACAATTCGTCATCACACTAAACCTACCTTCCTTGGTAAACTTTGTTTTGATACCAACTAGGGTAGATGTACTATTACCTCTCTTATTTGGTTTAGTGATCTTCATTGTTATCTTGACCTTCAATATGTCCTTTTAACTTGACCTAATCTGTCTATTTCCTCACCTGTTAACTCTTTATTAATTTCATATATATTAATTCCTATGACAAGTGTGTTGTGTATGATCAGATTGTTCAAAATGTGTTTCGCAAATACAACAGTACACGATTCAGGCAAATTACGTCTTCTAATTGCTTTGTCTAAATGTATAATAATAATAATAATAATGGGCAAATAATTCTAAAGACAACAGGGAAGTGAAGGAAAATTTTAAAGGTAAAATTAAAATATGCCACCAAGGTTCATTTAATTTAACTACTATCTCCTTTTGTGTACAGAGATCCGGCTTCTTTAACTTAACTGAGCAGGCTTCAGCAAAACCAAGGACTTTTTCATTAACCTGCTGATTAATAAATATAAAGGTGTCACTCACTGTCATCGTATCATCACAGTTCAATAAATGTCGTGTGATTAAACTCCATAGGGATGCCACCATGAGGACTAGAAAGGCGTTTGACATAGTGTTCAGCAACACTGACCAACAGCCATCTTTCCGTACAACCAATATATTTGAATCCACAAACACATGTAAATTGATATAGACATTTTGATGTGGCGAGGATTGATGTCTTATCTTTAGGTGTTGCTTGCACTATCGCCTATGTTGTATTTATGAGGAAAATACAGGCTGCATAATAGATTCGTCTGCTGGCTTTCTCCAAACGACGTGCAGTGTAACCTGAACCTTTGAACTTTTGTTTCAACGCACTCACCCACTTTTGACGCAACTTCATCTTTTGACTTGCAACTCGCCTGTACGTCCTAGTCGTTGTGCTTTCATTCAGCGCACTCTTCGAGCTTACCACCAGTTGAAGCATCAGAAAAGTTGTGTAACATCGTCCCAGACACACTTCCCGTCTCAAGTCTTTTTACTTTGATTTCGTTCGTCAGTACTTACACGTTAGGCAGAGTACTGGTAAGGTTATAAAGCGGTGAAGTTTTTAGTAAGTGTGGTTATTTTGAGGTCTATCTTAAGTTTAACCCAACACTTACAGACGTTTCACCAACTGAGTAACATTATCTCCCTTGAAAGATAATTTTGTGTCAACCTCCATTTT